>WAAG01060495.1:1863-28796 GCA_013390105.1 Tichodroma muraria
TTCTCTGCTCTTAGCTGCTGTACAACTTGATGTCTTCTCTTTGTACAGTAACACACACTGCCAGCTCCTGGGGCTGCAAATCCTGCTTCCAAGAAATAGCCACAACACAGGCCACTTTCCATCATTGAGACAACAAGGTTCAGAATTCTTCTTGGTACCTGTCTTTCACTCTGGCTTGGTACTTTTTTTCCTCTTAAAAACTTTGCTCCTACGTTAATGGCTCTCAAAGGGACAAGGAGAAAATTCCCGTTGGTGGAGCAAGGCTTTACCTAGACCTGCCAGTCTGCCTGCCATACTATTTTGGATGCCAAGTTGACAGCAAGAATGAATTTATGCCATGAGATTGAAAAGGAAGCGTATCATTCAGCTGTTTGGACCAGCAGATGGCAAATGTAAAGGAAAAAAATCGATCTAAGAGCCAATCCAGAGAACAGACATTAAATAAAGCCATCTGGCAAACATGAAGGGAATGAAGAAGATGAGACCAAGTTCTGCTTTAAATATCTGCTCACACTGAGAGAAAGTTGGTGGGAACTCATACCATGGGAGAGCAGGCTTTGAGTCTATAAAGAGTCCTGTGTAATGTCAAAGCCTGTGGCAGTGTTGAGGACTTATAAGAAAGACCCTAAACTATCAAGCAGGCAGAGCCTAAGCAACAGCATTCCTGCCTGTGTGAGGTCCTGGTGGTACGCCACATAGAATAGTGAGTACGGAACTGCTTGATCCCCCATGATGGGATTGAAAAGACCATCATGAAAAGACCATGCCTAGGAACTTTGTTTGTAGAGAGGGACTAGAAAGATAAGCATGAAAGTAAGCAAAGAGGGTGATCTAATATAAATTGTGGATGGCCCATCCCTGGAAGTGTTCAACGCCAGGTTGGATGGGGCTTTGAGCAGTCTGATCTAGTGGAAGGTGCCACTGCCCATGGCAGGGAGGTTGGAACTAGATGATCTTTAGAGTCCCTTCCAACCCAAACCATTCTATGATTCTAAGCTATCATAAATTCTGGAAGACATTAATAAATCTATTTTTATGCCAATGACATGGCATTTTGTTATTCTGCCCTACTACATTATTTCCTGGAGAAGAAAGATGTATCTGGTTTTGCACTCAGGCTTTTATGTAAAATTTCAAAAGAGAAACATTGTCCATTGAAGAGGGAATTGGTATCTTACATAAGTGCCCAGCCTTTCTTTTGGAAACTTGCTCTCAGGGAATGTGATTTCAGAGCCCAGAAGTCTAGCAGATGTTATTACTATTTCTGTTTAACAGGTCAGTGCTTTCGGTTTTTATGCTCTGAGAAATGCCTACAGCTGCTAGCCTGTCTTTTATGTTATAAAAACAAGTCAATTTGGTATTATATTCTTAATTTATACGATTTTTTTTTTCTGGTAAAATGGGGATACTGTTGAACATTGCAAAAGCATCTAGTAACCAACAGTTTTGTTGGCAGACTGTGTCATCTTATTTCCATAAAGAGCAACAGTGGATAATTTTGCAGTGTATTTTGTTCTTGATATCCAGGCCCGTGGTATTAAACAGAACACATAATCCCACCACTTAATGTCAACAAAATGAAAAGATTTCAGTATTGTAACCTAATTTTTTAATGCCTCTGTTGAGGATAAGGTTCACACGAGTGATGATGTAGTAGCAGTATTTTGTGCATTACCAGTTGGTTTTGAACATTTACATGGGAAAAAGTTGCCAACTCTCAATGAACAAAATTTTCAAATATCTATTTCCTTTCCATTCCATCTGTGTTGTTACTGATTAGTTACTGTATCTGAGAAAGTTTTCTTTAGTTTCCCTCACCATCTAATAGCCAGGCTAATAAAAAGGCAGTTTTTCTGTCCCTCTGCTCAGATGAATAATTCATTGCCCTGCATTTTTGGTGTAAAGTAAATTTCAACTCTTTCTTTTGTAAAGATGATTTACGAGAGGTCCTGGACACACAGAAATTAATTTGCTGCCTTCAGACACGTCATTAACTTTACTGAGCGGGAAGTAACAGTTTATTTCTGTTAAATTTTGGTTAAAGGATTTACTATGCCTAGTGTGAGAGGGATGGTATCCTTTAAATGAAGTTGGAGTTTGGCAGGTTTTTTCAGTGCTGTTCTGCTGCTGTTCTCCCCAGCTCAGTTGAACAATGGGCTGGAGAGATGCTGGCAGTGTTGCTTGGTTACAATTCATCAGCGTGAATCAGTGCTTCACGCAGCTCCTTCTGGGAGACTTCTCGGCACTGTGTCACTGATGCGAGCAGATTATGGACCATCTCAATTACTGTAATACTACACCTTTGCAAAGGGATTTGGACAGCAGTGTTTGACTTTCAGTGGTTGAAGTCAGGCAGTTTGGAGCTGTCTGTTTTACATGGCTTTACAAATACATAGCCAAGTAAAGCAAATTTTTTAACAGTGTGTTTTGTTACAAGGTGCGTTTGACAAGTTTGGCACCTCAGCATCCTTCTGTATTCATCAGGAAGATTAAATCCTTCATTAAGTATGTCCCCTGGAATAGACACATTTGCTGAAGCTTGCCTGCAGGCAAAGTGAAACATGTAAGAGGAACTGCTAACAACTTCTTATTGCATTTAACCAAGTCTTAAGCTGGCATAAAATGAAGCTGGTGGAGTCATGCCAGTTTAGAAATAGGAGGATGTGACAGGTTATTTTTAACACTATGGAGTGGATTTTCTCTACCCCACTTAAATCCATTTTACTACTTACCTATTCTTGCTGTTCAAGACATGACTGGAGGAAATGTTAGAGGAGAGGTGTCCAGTTTATGCTCTCCGTGGAATCAGCATTTCCAATGGCATTGTTCCCATCTACACCTTTTTTCTAACTTTTACATGAATCCTGAAATGATTTCCTTCTTTCTCTCTCTTTTGGGCTCAGCAGTTCTCCGTTTCTTCTCAAATGAACCATACTTGTGTCTTTTAATCTCTCTTTGCCTCTATTAAGGGCCTCACTAGTAAAAGCTTATATTTTTCACACTTTTCATCTTGCCAAGCTTTCTCTATTTTCTCTAATATCTGCTATTTAATGCAGCACGTTGCATGGCTGAACATTAAGACCATTTGGAAGAATCTGTAGGAAAAGATGCACTGAAGTGCCATCCACTTCACTTGGTTTGCAAAAGCTGAATCTATAGTAAGATTCAGCTAGAATTATAGAATAGAATTATAGAATTATAGAATTATCCTAGAGCTATCTAAACCACAAATATTTCTATGAGTAGATTCTCTGCACTGTGTTGCCTCCTGGTGATGGCATCTGTAGGATGGCCTTTCATCAGAAAGTTGTTTCAGAGTATCTGCACTGCTTTAAAATCAGTTGCACGGCACAGAGCTGTGATTTCTGATTTGTGCTGTAACATGATCAGTTTTGCTTCAGCAGCAGGTGAGCATACATTTAATATCTTAAATTTTCAGTATGTTTCCTCAAAATGCCTCTTGGCTATCTATAACTTTTTTTAATATTTTGACTCTATTTAAAACCCAGATTAATTTAAACCTGCTGAATTCAGACTGTGATATCTATAACTATTTTGTCTGGGAATTTAAGTGCTTATGGGATAGGACTAAACTCTGAGCTCTTCCTGTTTCTGCAATAAAATGAGAAAAGGAAATGAATGAAAGAACTGTAATTTTCCTATCAATATAAGCTTTGGCTCCTGTTCAGAAAGGTACTTGAAGCACCATAAAGCTCATCTGGTTTTGGGCAGTTATAACTACTGCAGGGATAAACTGATTCCCTGGGTAAATAGGGACATTTATGGGGAGGAAGAGATCTCAAGCATAGCTAAGACACTACTTCCTGACCTCGAGCCTGTGGTAAACACAGACTTATCGGGCCACTGAACCTGGCTATAGTGAAAGGAGAGCCTTTTTGGGGATACACTGCACGCATTAGGAGTAAGCATTAGGTGTGCCATTGCACAGCTAAGGGAGGCTGGCGTTCTGCAAAGACACTTGTGTGCTTTTCCCTTCCATTAAAGCATTGCTTTGTTTCTACCAGACAGAAGACTATTGTGGAGTAACTCCCTTTTAAGGTCATGGCTGGACTACTCCAGACACGACAGGCCAGTTCCCCTGTCCCTGAGAGCCTCCTTTAAGAGAGCAGTTGCCCGCGTGTTGGTTGGGTGCTAGGTACACGCACTGCAACCAGAGGCAGGTACTGGCGCAGCGCAGAGACGCTTTCCCTAAGCTAGCCCCTGCCCGGGCTGCGCCAAGAGTGGCCTCCCCTGATCCACTGTGGAGCCAGGTGGAGGTAGAGCAGGGCTGCTCTCAACAGCACTCAGTGTGGGCAGCGCTGAGGAGTGGGGTGAGAACCAGAGAGGGATCTTCGGTGTGCTCACAGGCCAAAATACCCCAGCATCAATGGAGGGTCAGACACTGAAGACCAGGAACAGGGGTGTGCAAGGGCTTTTATGCGGGGGAGGTCTTAGGGGCGGATACAAAACAACATCCAATGAGGCAGGGAAAGGGGAGGAGTACAAGGCAGGGTGCTAATTACAATTAACCGATGGGGGAGAACATGGGAGGAGAAAGGGTCACATGGCCCAATGGGGCATCGGGGGATATGGGCATTTGGGATACACCCTGGAACGCCTGCTGAGAGGGACAGTCATGGGATAGGTTATAAGAAGGATTTTGGGTGGCTTTGGGGGGATTTTGGGAGGATTGACAAAATAGGGGCTCGAAAGGAGTGCGAGGGTTACACTGACAAGGAAATGTTCAGAACAAAGGGCGGGGAATACAGTGAGGGACAACTTAAGGGGTGGATACAGCTCAGGGACAAAGCAACTTGGGAAAAGTATGGGGGTACGTGGGAACAAACCATTATAAAAAGGAAATTTAAACTTTTAACATAAAAACACACTACAACAGGGTACACCCACCGCAAACTTATGCAGAGGTACGGGAACTACTGCCCTGGCTGTGCTGGAGTCCTCACAGATATTCCTGTCCGGGACTGGCAGAATCTACCTGAGCCATGAGGGAGCTGCTCACATGTGAGAATGTGCTCAGATGGGGAAGCAGCTGGCTGGAATGAAAGGACTTGTTTCTGCACTGATACCCCTCAGCCCTCCCCTCAGCCTCACGGGCCCCTCCAGCCCGTGGGTGCCATGCCGCATGTGGCATGCACAGCACACAGCACTGCTTTCATGCCATTTTTGCCAAGATGTTCCTTGGAGCCAGTAGAAAGCAAACAGGCATCTTTTCCAGATTATTGTGTCTTTGACATCTGTGTTGTGCTGCATGTGAGGAGACATTATTTCTTTTTGCTATACTGGATGATAGGGTCAGGTATGCTCCATCCAAGGGACTCAGAGGGACTTTAGCTCTTCAACTCTGGCTCAGCGTTTACTTTTCATCTTATAGAAAATAGATCCTAGGAATTTGCAAGCTAAATAGAGTAATTAATACTATGGCATGGCAATAACTTAAAATATTTACATGGCCAGAAAATGCAGAGTTCCTGTGTCATCATAAACTTCCCCAACTTGGTTCGAGTTTTCTGTGTTGAATTTGGCTTTAGAGTATACTTTATAGTATAGTGTATGGGATAACATTAATTCTTTTATTTTCATATGCTTAATATTCTCTCATTGCATTTGTTAATGTTGAGGCTGTGCACATGGTGGGAGGTTTCTTCTGTTTTATTTAATGACCAGATTTGAAATAGGTCTTATTTTAGGGTTAAAAACTTTCTGGTTTCATTGGCATGAAGAACAGAAAATGTCACCCTCCATTTTTGTATGTATGCTTCCTACTTTTACAAATGGTGCCTTTTTAATCAAAAATAGCTCAGCAGCTGTCCCTTTGTCCTGCGTGCTACGCAGTGGCCTTTACAAAGCCAGGAGTAACTTTTTGGCATGGCCCTCCCTTTCCAGGAAGGACCCAGCTAAGCTTCCTGAGTAACATCAGCCTCCACTAAGAATTCAGGTCAGGATCTTCCTGCTTGTTACCTAGCAACTGGGGGATACTGGTGCTTTCTCCTCTGGCCGATTCCTTCCGCGTTAGATGCAGGGATCACTTGGGGAAAGGATCAGGGCAGCGCTTGTAAGTCATGCTTTGGGAAGGCACAGTAGCCCCATGCTGGGTGTCTGATGAGATGTAGGGCATGCTGTCCAAGTCAAACGGAATTGAGACTTCCAGAATTCTCTGCACAAACTTGAAAGTGCCTCTGCTGGTTTTGCTACCTCTTAAATGTCTGGCAAGGTGACAGATTTCTTCTGAAACACCAGTAGCCTTTTGTGGTGCGTTGAATCTGACAAACAGGAACCTACACAGGTAAGCAGCTGAGGAAAGTTTATGTCTGAGGTACTTTAAGGATCGTTTTCCTGCAGGTGAAATGTGTTTCTTAGATACACAGGTGCACAACATTCGATTCTGGGACTATTGACCTGCCTTTGTAGTTATTAAAGTTTCATTTGATGGTAAGTAAAAAAGTGAAGTAGTAAGATGAACTGTCTTCCCTTGTTCTTTGTGGTGTGTGCTTATATATAAATTCTTGAAAACAACCTTTAAACTTCTCTAGTTAATTTATTGTAGAGCTGGCTAATGAAAAATCTTGAAGTGATCAAGAGCTATTGGTTGCCATGCTCTCACTGCAACTCACTGCTTGTAGCATATTTGCAAAATAGAAAGCAGCAAATCCATCTGGCTATGTATTATTTGCAGAGGCCAGCAATCATTGCCTCTGGTTAGTAACATAATGGGATTTGTTGCTGCTTTTTGTTTCCCTTTGATGGATTACAAGTAGAACCTCTTTGTCAAATGTAAAAATTAGAGTGATGTGCCATTCTAAGAAAAATACTTACCAAAAAAATTTATCTTCTTTGTGTTGTAGCTTCTCTTCTCTACTCATAGATAGTAGAGATGGTGGGAATCAAACCAGAGTATGTTCATATCTAGTGCTGGTACAAGGCTGGCATGATAGTTTTCTGAAGGACCACCCCTCACAGAAAATACAGCTTTCATATTTTGAAAAAGATGGAAATTAATGTTTCCAGGTGCATACAAGCTGTTTAACTTGCCTTTTTCAGAAGTCTATAAGCACTACATTCCATCTCTTCAGAAATATGAATCGATACATCTCCAATTAACTTGAGCAAAAGCCTGCCAAGTGACATCAGCCAAAGATCTGGCTGCACATCTCTGGGTCAGGTACAGTGTAAGCATGTTTATATGGTTTTTGCACAGAAGGTTGTAGTGGTGGATTCTGAATAGGGACATTATATTTTAAGCAATATATTTTAATTATCTCTAATATGGAGCTGTTTAATTTGAGTGCTGACTCTAAGGCGTTCAGAAGCTGATTTCTTCAGAGAGACTAAGTGCAGCTTCAAATATTTTCCACATTTAGTATTCAGAAAAACAATTCCCAGGGTCTCATATTGCATACCTGATACAGCTGCTGCTTTTTAAGTGTGCATGTCCAATCTGGTGTCCCAGACTTTTTGTCTCTATCATACTTACGGGAGAGCTCATACTTTCATTCCTAGGACTCGCAGGGTGTGTATCCACATAAGAAGAGAGAAAAAATATATACCAGGTCAGTATCTTCATGCAGTTCAGGATGTCCTTTATTACAAAAAGCTCTCCCAAGTGTGTAACTTCATACTACTGTCTGATTAGGTGATGTAGGACAGAGGAGGAAAAATATCTGTTTGAGGAGGTGCTTCACATTTCATTTAATTGTTCCAGTCTCTAGGTCAACAACTTTCAGGAGACAGTTAATGGCAGAAACCTCTTCAGTAGCTTTGATCTAGCTCTTTCAGTAAAATAGCACCCTCAGAGCATAGCATGGGACCCGAGAGATTAAATCACCCAGGACCTCCTGATCTTTCCTCTGTTCACAAAGTCTGGTAGTGTCCTCTTAGTAATGCTCTTCTAGCAGAGCTAGCAGCTCTGCTAGATCTCTCATTCCCTACCCATTGCTGTGACTCACAAATATTTTTAAAATGTTTAAAAAAAGGAGGCCCCTAAGCAAACGGAATCAGAATTTCCTCAGGCTTGAGCTAGTATATTTGCCAACTGCATGTAAAAGGCTAAATATTTTCCCATTATACCTACACCAGAGACACTCTGTAGATACACAGATGGCTGGGCCCTTGCAAATTCAGCCAAGGGAGCGTATGCTGGCACTTTGGGGTTTAAAAAGAAGCTGGAATGGGTCCTGTAGTCTGGTACTGGCAGCTAGAATCAGCATCTGGGTGGTTGGACGTAGGAAAGAACCAGTCTGGAAAGGTTATTGAAACACTGGCCTTGCACAAACAGTGTTTCTTGATAGTAAATAGCTCAAATGTGAACTTGGACATTTGCTGTAGAGTAGTCCGGGAAGCAGGTGAATGCTTTCTCTCTATCTGTCTGCCAACATGTGCAAGCTTAACTAGGAGCTGGGAGGCTTAAATCCAAGAGTGATCTTTGTGTCGTTTAGCTATAGAGGCTGCCTGGGACCCAGTGTCTGGTTCTGGGCATCTGGCTGCCAGAAGAGGTGAGCTTGGAGTAGGGGAGGTGCAGAGAAGAGTTAGTAAAATGTCAGGATAATAGAGAGCTTGTATCTGTGAGGAAATTAAGATGCCGTGACTTGTTTGGCTTTGCAGATGAAGGCTGAAAGGGGAGATGGACATCTTCTCTGTAGCAAAAGAGAAAGGCTCCTTCAAGGAAAGTATTACATTAGCACGAGAATAAACAGGTATACACTGGTCATTTATCAAATGATAAATCAAACACTTATCAAACCGCTCATCCCAAATCACTGGGATTTCCTAACCATCAGAGTTATCAAGTTCTGGAATAGCATTTGAATTTGAATAGTTTTCAAAATAAGACTTTAATCAGCCTGTGAAGGGATTATATCGAGTGTTTGCTTGCACTGAATGTTCAGGAAACTCTCTGGTAGTATGTTCCTAAGTTTTATTCTGAAACACCTATATGAAGCTCAAAAATATAAGTGTACCAAAACGTTCCTCAGGATTTCCCTAAGGAGTTTTCACCATGTGAGAGAACTGAAAAAGTCCAGGCAATGCATGGAGCTCCTGCAACGAGAAGGGCCTGATAGGTGGGATGCATCTGATAGCAATAGGTCTTGCAAAACCAGAGTTAAAGAGCCTTTGTGAGCAAAATGACTCATCACTGACTTTGGACCTGCCCAAGGGATCAGCAAAGGCCAAGAAGTGCTGGAACCCTTCTAAGATGCTGTGAGACTGATTACTTTGGACTTGAGTTTCTGATTTGTTGCTGTAACTATCTCCATACACACAGAACTTTCACCTATCTCCCTGGGAAAGCAAGCAAAACACAGAAGTTTGAGGCAGGGAGTTCCCTCTCTAGGAGTGATGGGGTGACCCTGGAGTTCTGTGCCACGCCTGAGACAATTTGTTCCTGACTGAAACCACTTTGGTGGTTTCACTCTGCACCACCTGCCTTGGTAGGAATTATTGCAAACCCACAGGAGGTGGGAGAAAAGCCCACACAAGTAGATTTTGTTTGCACAGCTTTGCTTTTTGAGCTTTCATTAGGAATACTGCTCTGCCACCCTCTCTCCCAATGGTGTCCCTTTTGCTGCCCATGGGGATATTGCCTGCTTCTGTTTCTCTTCCTATATATGGGCTCTTTCTAGCATATGAATGTCAATGACATTTAATTTATGAATGCTGCAGTACATTTTGTTGAGCTTATTTAAATCAGGCAGAGATCAAGCATTGTACCAGTCACATGTAAAGGTGATGGCAGATGAGTGCTCTTAATGTCGTGCTAGATTTCTGCTGCATACTTGCATTTATATTTGCCAAATTACAGGCAGGAAATTTTTGAATTAATGACAAATATTTCCCAACAGTAGTTACTTAAGTGCCTGCACATGCTAAATTAACCATAATAATCTTGTCATAGTCATGAATTAATAACCTGCTTCTTATTGGGCTTTTGAGAATTGAAGTAAAACATTTGTGGTATATTCAAAGAAGGGGAGCCTGGGGACAAATGGGATGTCTCCAAATGGCTTTACATTCCTGTCCCCACCATCCTATCCCCCTTGCCAAGTAAGCCCCAAAGGGGCTGGAAATTAGGAAACAGGAACCTGAAAATTAGGTTTAGAAGGGGCAGAAAGGAAGAGATCTCCTCTGCAGAGGGATGTCTCTTTCAGGTAAATTCAAGTTTATTCATTCTTGAACTGTCTTCCTCTCTCTCCATTGCTGAGAGAGGAAGATGCTGCCAGCAGCAAATGTGCATGCAAGAGATTTCTGACAGAGATCTTAACAGCAAGGAGTTTTAACAAGGAAGATGCTTATCATGTCAGAGGGGAATGGGGAGAACTTCTGTCCCAGTGGCAGAAAGGAGAAAAGGCTGAGGGCGAGTGGTGATGTGGGAAAAGGGAGACATTTCTCACAGTGTATTCCTCACCTGTAGTCCATGCAACCCCTTCCAGCAGAGACCTGGGGAGCATGATCAAGTTCCCTTTGCCTCCTGAATTCCACTCCCCCACAAGGTGCCAAGGGGAGCTGGGCCCTAGGCCAGAGAGGGCACCTCAGTCTATGCCATTGGCTCCAGCAAAGCTGGACCAAGGGACAGACCTGGAGCTGAGCATTGCTTCTGTGTGACAAACTCACTCTGGTCCCTGCCCTGAGAGTTGCGGCTTGAAGAACACCGGGGGAAGCATTTAACCTCTCTTGTGAGGAGAGGCTGCAGGAGCTGGGCCTATTTAGTCTAGAGAAGAGAAGACTGAAAGGGGATCTTATTAATGGATAAAAATGTCTCAAAGGCAGGTATCACAATGATGGTGCCAGGCTCTTTCCAGTGGTACCCAGTGACAAGATGAGAGCAAAGGCTGTAAACTAAAACACAAGAAGTTTCACCTCAACATGAAGAACTTCTTTATGTTTGAGAATGACGGTGCAGTGGAACAGGTTGCCCAGGGAGGTTGTGGAGTCTCTCTGAAGACATTAAAAAACCCACCTGGACATGTTCCTATGTCACCTGCTCCAGGTGACCCTACCTTGGCAGGGGGCTTGGGCCAGATGATCTCCAGGGATCCCTTCCAACCCTAACAATTCTGTGATTCTATGATATGCTTTCTACTTCCCAGTCCAAGGGAATGAGTGAGCTTGTGCAGATGTCACACTAGAGACTTGCCTCTGGATTTCTGACAAGGTGGTAGTAAAAACTATTAGGTTGCATTCAGGGTTTTGACTTTCAAAAGTCTGCAAGGCTGAAGCAGCAGCTGGAGGTGATACATACAGAATAACTTGCCAGAGGTTATATTTGCTGAGATTATTGCTGCAGGGAAGGAGTGAAGGAGAAAACAAGAATCTGAGCTAGTGGCAGTTATTTCCGTTTGCTCATATCCTTGCTTTGGAGCACAGTGTGGTTTGGAGCATAGACCTGCAAGTAAATGAGATAAGCGCTACAGAAAAATATTTCCTCTCTTTCAAATATAAAGAACAATTATGTCCTGAACGGATAGTAAGAATGAAAAGTTTGTAAGTTCATGTCACGAAGGGAGTAAATGACAAATAATTATGGCTCTTACATTGGTGAAATCCTGAGTGTTTTTCTTACAGACTGCAGAGAAAGTTTCCAAACAAAGATGAAAAGACTCAGCCATGATGTTTATTTGTGGCATGGACAGAAAGCAACATTCCAGTCTTTTTGTGTAGGAAATTGTTTGGATAGTGAAGTCAACTTAACTGAACTCCTACCTGAAACCTCTGAGGAAGTCATGTATTACGGTGACCTTGTGTTAAAAATCTCATGCTCTTTTTTCTGAAGCGATCCGAATGTTTCTGGTGTGGAGGAAAGATAAAGGAGCCCATGGCTCTTCTGTCTTCCCTCAAGGCTCAAGAAAATAATTATCATTTGAAGGCTGAGTGGGCCTAAATTAGGAAGGGTCAAAAGAGACTAAATAAGGTCCTTTCCAAGTGAAAGCCTGCCACGTATACTACCTCAGAGCAAGCCTTGTACAACAGTTAGACAAGAGCCTGTTCAGCTTTGCATTTGACCTGTGGGGTTTAATGCAACAGGAATGTGGAATGTGTTTACAAGGTAGCAGTTATTGCTGAAATATGTGAGTGCTGTTGCCTGGGGAAGTTTCAGAGGATTGTGACTGTGCTGACAGTGGCTGTACCTCTTGGACGGACTGTGTGGGTGTTGGAGAGGAAACCGGCCCCAGAGTCTGCAATCTACAGAGGGAATGCAGGGCGCGATGCTCCCCTTCCCCACCACATCCCGCTGCCATCCTGTGGCTTCGGCTGGATCTCACTCCATTCTTGCTGCTCCTTCGTGCTAGGATGACCTGGGAGGGTGAGCTGGTCCTTGTGCTGGAGACATGGCTTCTTGTTATCCCTGCATCCGAGGGGACTCCAGGTTAGCATACGGCTCAGCCGGTTCAGCAGAGAGGTCTGGGATGGAATGAGGTAGAGCTGAGGACTGAGAGCTCCTGATGGCACCTTTCAAGAGCAGGTCCTGGAAATCAGCCTGCTTATGTTCTGGCCAGTCTTAGCTAGTAGGCTGGTGTATCTCTGCCTGGAAGGGTTCAGGCTTCTCCAATCTATTTTGTTCTCTTTGCATTTCCAACTTTTTTTTCCTCTATTTTAAATGTCCAGTATTAAAACTGTTCTGCACATGGTTCATGGATGATTTCAATAATTACTTCATCCTTCCAGCACAAGAATTCCCAATGAAGCTGATAAAGCCCAGCTTAGTCTCTTTATTTCATTCACTTCCCATCTTTCTTAAGTTTGCCTAATTTTCATCGCACTAATGGCAAAATATTTGGAAGTAAGCCTAGGATATAACTATATTCCTTGTGCAGTTGAGCCCAACATTTTAAAAGATCTGTCATTAACTTTTAAAGAAACTTCATATAACTGTTGAAATGACGCTGTTGACTATACCACACATTATGTACCTGTGAAAATTGAGCCAAATTCAGCTCTAGATATTAGCAATTGACCTCCTTGTCTGGTTAACTTGGCCCACCGAGTTTCCTTCAGAATAGCAGATAAAGCTGAACAAGGATCTCGTTCCAGGTACTGCTAAACACTTTCTGCATCTTAAACTCCCATTAACCTCTGCACCGTACAAGAACACCCTTACATTAGGCTAATTGATGGGGCAGCAGGTGTCAGTGAGACATTGCTCAGGGCTTGCTGTGCTTCCAGGGGAGACTTACTCTTTCTTCACCACAAAGGAAGTGTGTGTGTGTGTGTGTGTGTGTGTGTGTGTGTGTGTGTGTGTGTGTGTGCAGGTGAATAGACAATTTATTGTATTCATGGCTCCAAAAAAGCGAGGAAGGATCAATGATAGCCCTGTTATATTTCCTTGAATTTAAAGGCACTGAGACCTTATAACACTGTTGGTATTTCTACTCATTCTGAATACCAAAAGACATGGTATAATTATTTTTGTGAAATAGCTTCAGGAACGTTCCCAGTGCTGAATTCAACAGTAATTGCCATACATAGAATCAAATATAATTTTGTTCCAACTAAAAAAAGATATTTTACTGTATTTTCTATTACTTTTCAAGGAGAGGCACAGTGAATTTTTAATACTTCACTGACCCTTGATGCTGAGTCATGTTAGCCTGCTATTGTAAAAAAAAGTATGACCTTCAGAACATTATTAGCAAAATACTTCATGTGAACACTGAATATTATTTAAGTTAAAAATAGAGATTGAACTTCTTTCAGTAAAAATGGCTGGTACAAACCTAAAAGTCTGGTATTGAGCTGTTTGTGCTCATAAATATAGCAGACGATCTCTGGTAGGCAGCTAGCTAGCAGAGGTCTTATGTCTTTGTGTAAAACAGCTATGCCCTTAGTATCCCTGAATGCTGAGGAAGAAGGAGAGCCAATGTGGCTTTTTTACTTTAACAGTTCTCTTTATAATCATGCTTTCCATGTTGGTGGAATAAATCTCCTGGCCCCTCTATAAAATCACAAAAAATAAAAGACCAAAAGCAAGAAGAAAAGGGTTTACTGCATAGGAATAAGACCTTTCACATGAGTTTGCTTTATTCTTTTGCCCATGCAGACTCCTCCCCCCACCCCCCCTTCCTGTAATTCTTTTATATGGTTGTTTGCTTTGCTTTGGTTTTGGTTTGTTGGATTTTTTTGTTTAAAGAAAGCAGCAACTCAAGCTAAGGCTTTTCCTGTGAACAAAATATGACCTTTGTGAATTTACCCTCAAGTTACTGGGCTCTATCAGGGAAGAAAGTTCCCTTCACCATTCTGGAACAGCTTATTCCCTTATTCCCTGCATTATCTAGGACACCAGACTGGGCAGTCCTAGTAATGCCTTCTGATCTCTTTTGTATGTGTGTTCTGTAGCAATGCACTGTTTTAAAAAATAAAAATCTCATTCCTCATAAGCTGCTTGGGAGGAAAGTTTGTTTTATGGAGCATTTCTCACCTCTCTCAGAAATGCTGAGGGAGGGAAGGACTATTAATTCTTCAGGGGAAAAAAAGGTAGAAAAGGAAAGTTTTTACCTCTCCCTTCCATCTCTTGGAAATGCACTGTGCTTGTACAAGAGAAAGGAATGTGCTGTTGGCAGGGGCATTGCAGAAGGGCTGATGAAGATCTGATGAGAATCTGCACAGCCTTTGGAATAACAGGGGCAGATGCATCAGAGGGTCGTTTGGGCTGGTTAGGCAAAGGAAAACACACACTGCCCAACAGTAGTGGAATACTGAAAACAACTGGATGCCCAGAAAACCCTTCAAGACTTGGGAAGATTTCTCTGTTGTAACCCCTAGAGCCTCACCTGCTATTCATGGCAGGCCTTGCCCTGTTTGCACAAAGGCTTGGGCTTGAAGCCCATGCAGCAAACTCTATCCTATCTCCCCTGTCCTATCTTCCTTTTAGCAGGTATTTTATTACATGACATCCCTTGATGTCTCTTCTCAGTGATCACAGGGACGTCCAGCACTACCTTATGTTTCCATCATATGTAACAGGAATTTGAGTGATAGATGCGAGTACTGCAGAGGCAAGGGCTGATGCAAAGGGGCAGTAGTGTGTCAATGGTTGCATATTGCTAGTTCTTGTGGCACAGCTTGGTATTCTTCCACCTCCACCCATGCTGGGGGTGGAAAAATAGCAAACTCTGGTGCAAGGAACAGCATTGGAAGAGATATGTGCTGGTGCAACTGACTTTTATTAGTTATTTCTGAGGGAAAGGGCAAATCACTCACAGCTAGCTCTATTCATTTTGACAGTGAGTGGGGAGAGGATTAGACGATCCCGAACTGGCAGAGTTTTAAAAGAGAAGGACATTGACTTTGTGTTCAGGCTGCGTGTCCTCACCTGGATGCTGGCCTAGGACCCGTGCAGCCATGGAGAACATGCTGGCAGCAAAGACACATGAGCCAGCCTTGCTCTGAGCACAAGGAGTGGCTCACAGGCTCTCACCACACCAACCTGGTTGTGCAATATGCAAATTTTCTTTCAATGTACGAGCGTGCTACAAACATTGCATTAGCTGGAGATAAATGTTAGCCACAAGCCTGGAAACAAGACCTTTCATTAGCCAATAATGCAGATAAGAAAAGATAGGTTAAGCATACCATCTTCAGTGTGAGACAGATGAAAATGGATAGCAAACTGTCATTTAGACAGCCAACTATTTGTGAAAATACCACATTTTGTTGATGTTTGCATGGACATCAGTCAGTGTAAATAAGTAGGTGCTAACAGCAAAGAACACATGAGGTCATAGACTTTGCAAAGCAATACTTTTTGTTTACTGATACTATTTGAACACCATGGAAGACCATGACAGGTCTTCCTGTCATTTGAACAAAATGGAAGAAGATGATTGTCTGCCCAATTTTGGAAAAAAAGAGGCAAAGTTTTATACAAAAAGTGAAAGGGTTTTTTTCTTCCTGGTTTGTCATGAAGTTTATTTTTGATATTTTTTTATAGACTTGGTAGTAGAAACCAGTGCAGTTTTCTCAGAAAATGTCTTCTCTAGTATGCATTAACCCAGGACATCTGGGTAAATTATTTTTAATAATTCACAAACAATGAGGATGCAGCTAAAATATGTAGGGAGAGATGCTAGAGATGCTCATGTATGGTAGAAATGCAGAATGACCCTTCAGTCCTAGTGCTGGCACTCTGGATAAAGCTTCTAGGATGGCTGTGCATATGTAAGCATGCACCCTGGTGCATTTGTTCACTTGATTTAAAAAATTGGAGGCCAAATAAAAAATGAAAAGTGAAACTCCTTTGACCGAATGAAAGGTCTGAAGCAGGAAAATGTATGGCTTTGGAAATGGGGTTGCAGTTGTCATGAAATTCTCTTGTCCTTTTTATGAGCTTTTGGGATGCATTTATACAGACTGATCAGATTGCCAGAGACCTTCACCTCAGTTATGTGGACACTCCTAATACCTGGGCTCATATGTGCTGTGCTAGCTCAGGAGGAGCACTTCACTATGCTTAGACTTCCTGTTGCAGGTGGTTTATCTTAGAAACAAAAGCTGAAGATGATGGCTGCCCTTTGTGAATGATTTTATTATTGGACATACTGTGAGCGATTTAGTTTTGGCTAGGCTCAAGCATTATCTCTTGGGAGCACTGAAAGTTGAGAGTTTGAAAGGAGGGGACAATGATCTCTGTTAGCCGCAGGATGTCTGAGCAGAGAGGTGTGTTGAACCGCAGGGTTTCTTGAGCTGTGTGAATGCCTGCCCGCTGCCCTACACTTCCTTCTGCCACACCCTGCACAATGTTTTCAGCACAAGGTCTCTCCTGGCTGCAGAGATGAACCTTTGCTTGGGAGGCAGGTGATCACAACACGCTTTTGAACGTGCGCTATGCCAAGGCATGGCTCCCTGAGGCTGTGACCGGGTGTGCTCTTGCTAATGCACATGCCGGAGAGCTGGAGCGTCTCCAGGGTTGTGAAAGCATTGCTGATGTGCTTGGGATGGCAGAGGACCATGGCAGGCACGCTGGGCTTCCTCCCTCTGGAAACTTTGAGCTGTCCCGTTTCTGCAGTCCAGGTGACAGGATAAGAGGCTGTGTGGCCTCTGGATGGTGCCTTCATTTCAGGTTTGAGTCCTCAGAGAGGGGAAGGATGAGAAAAGGCTGCCTCAGTCTTTGCTCCTGACACTTAGGATGGTTTTGGGTTGGTTACTCTCTCAACCAGAGGAGTATCTCTGAATATTTGGGTTTTCTTTATATCCCCAGAATCCCTACTTTATTTCCTTCTTCTTTTTCTTTTCCCCCCCAAATCTTCAAGGCTGTGTAATATCAGTAGGAATGTTAGAGTATATTGTGATGTTTGGACAAAAGGGCAGCTCTTCCTCTCATGTGAAATAATTTCTCTAAATTCAGATTTTTTAAGTCCTCATGTTTCTACTAGAAAAGAGATATTCTTATACAAAAGAGAAATGAAAGGTGTAAATTGCTGTTGTTTGGTGGTTTGGGATACACACTTTTGAGTGTACTGGCATTTGGAAGGGGTAAGAAGGGTAATAAAAGCCTGTTGCTCTGCTATATTCCATCTCTCTTCTCTGCAGTGGCAAGTCTCAGATATATTTCTTGTATCACAGCTTATCTAGAAAGGACCTAGGAAGGAAGAAGAAAAGTGAAAAAAGCGTCTGTTGGGAAAAGTTCAATATAGCAAAAATACTGTTATAAACTGGTAATATTCAGCAATTTGTCATCAGACATTATATTTAGCTTATAAAAGCTCATAATAAATTTATAAACCACGTAGCTTTAGTATTCCATTGTGAAAAGAACGACACATACAATGTGGAAAAAATAAGAGGAAAAGGGCGTGACTGCCAGTGGTGTGGTAAATCTTCTCCCTTGTTAACAAGGGAGAACCAGTGCAGGTTGCTTCTTTAGGATGAAAATCCTGTGAAGTTTTCAGATCACAGAATGATTTCATAAGGTGATGGACTTCAGTAAATCCTTGGGGAAACTGGAAATGAGAAAGCTCAGCAGCCGAGCCTCTAGATCCAAGCATAAGTGCACAGTGAATGCCACCCGTCGCAGTGGGTGCCAAAGCTGCTGGATTTCATCAGTATTTCGCTGTACAGCTCCTGAGCTTGTAGGCCATTGTAGACTTTAAACAAAGCTTTGAGGGGGAAAAAATTTGGCTCCAGAGCAAAAACCGCGATCTCTGTTTACATCAGGGAAATGACAAGCAGTTACCATCACACCAAGGGTAAACTCTGGATTTTTTTGTTTCTCCTCTTAAGTATCATGTTTTAATCAAATCTTTCCTATGATGAATATATTAATCCTGGAGGGTTTGTTGCAGATGTCAAGGAAAATACTTGAAAGATTAAAAATCTGCCTAAAGATGCTGTTAGAATTTATCATACTGAAAGAAAAAGGGAAAATAATAGATAGTATGGTTCTCCAAGTTTATATGTTTGGGAAAAAAAAAATAGGATTATCTCCTGGTGGTGAAAACCAGTGTTTCTCTGACAGTGCAAAGGAAGCATTTAAAAGGGATCCCAGCTTCCCCCATGTTAATAGAAACAACATAGTAAATTTTAAGGTAAAAATGAATGTGAATTCATTTCTACAGCTGGGTTTGGTGAGACACTAAGGCAGTGCTGGCTTGCAGAGCATCACAGAGGGATCTCTGGAAGCTGGTGGATGCTCAGCAAGGACCAGTATTTCTTCACACCGTCTTGGGATATTGCTCTAATACCATCACTTGGCAAAGTGCTCAAGTAAGTGGCTAAGTGTCAGCTTCAGCTTTTGCTCAAAACCAGAGTTTGCAAAAAAATTAATCTGTTGACTTTTGAGCATTTTTCTGAAAACCTGAACACCAGCCCACTGCCCAGAAGCATTTTGCAAGTTCTTCCAGTCCTCTCTGCTGCCTGCTGATTTCGACTCTGTCCCCCTTCCCCCCCCGCCGTTCTCAGGTTAAGGAAGGATGTGTCCATTCATCCCTTGGTGAAAACTGATCTCCCCTTGGTAATAGAAGGCACAAAACTCTTCCTGCATCCTTGGTATGGGGTGGGTAGCTGCACCTCACTGCCCTTGTCATAGCGTATGTTTGCACAGCATAGTGACTGCTGCAAGGGCTGCTGTCACCTCCCCCTCTGTGTCAGCCACCACTGGCCTGGGACGGTCACACCAAACCCTGAGTTTGGGCTGGAAACTTGTCTTTTGAACTGAAAACCAAATCCTTACAATTGCATGATGAGTTGAGGGGCAGTTTTTATGAAAGCCTTACAGTCACCCCACTGCAAACCCAGTATTGCTTACGTGACCCAAATTTACAGGATTTATTTGCCATAATTTAAAATCACCATTTCCTTGCTGAGGGTAAGAGAGTCTCTGGGCAGAGGAGGTTGAGGCCACTGGTATTTGTGCCCGGTGTCTCCTGCACCCAGGTGCCTCTGACCTGCATCTTGGATTGCTCTCTGCCTCACTCCAAAATTATCTTACCTGGACAACCTTCCTCCCTGCACACAGCCCGGGTCTCTTGGGCAGCTCTCCCACAGCAAAGCAGCCAGGTTTTTCCCCAGGTGACACTGAGCTAGTGTCTACTAGCTACTAGCTACTATCTAGGGATGACTCTGGCAGCAGTGGTGGGACCTGGTGTTATGGAAATTACACATGCCAGTCACAACAACTGGGTTCGATTAAGTTTCTGCTGAATCATTAAGCTGAAAGACAGATTCTTCTGTAAAAGTATTTTAAAAATACTTTTTATTGATAGCATTACAGCCTGAGCTGGGCATCTCTCAAGAAGGTCCTTAAAGAAATCCCTGGATGACCTGCTAAAACAGTACATGGAAAAATAGTATCTTTCAAACAACCTTTACACAAAAACCTGTGTGTTTTGCTGGCAAGTAACAAATCATTTAGGTATTGGACAAGTTTAGAACCCCCAGGTAATATAATATCTTCCTGATTTTCTCTTTTTCACTCTGACATGTGATCCTTAAATAGTTGCAGATGTCAGAGGCAGCTGGGTCCACAAATACACTTGCTATTGTATTTTATTATAACAAAGAATAAAATATTATTAACATCTGGAGAGTCATTCCCCTGTACCTCTACAGCACCCATTACAATCTTTTCTGGAAAAGTCATTGTATCTTTGGTCTCTGTCTGTGTTCCTGTACTTTAGTTCAATTTGCTCATCTCCTTACAAGCTCTAATCACACTTTGGGAATTATCTCTGTCTGATTATAATAATCCCAGCCAGGATCAATCTGAGGCCAGACAACCCAGATTGTTCACATGGCAAAGTGCTCAAGTAAGTGGCAAGTTCCCCTCAACTCCACGTTTTTTTCAATATTTTTATCTTGCTCTTGTGGATGGAACAACTCGTTCAGCAGCAGGCCAGCATTGGCCCAGGATGGGTCATATCCAGAACAAATAATATTAAATAATGGTGCATGTTGACCTGCATCTTCCCTTAACCTAGGAATTTGATTTCCCCACATAACCAAATCCCCAGGATTCCAGAGGTGATGGAATATGAGTACCACATACACACACATGTACGTTGGCCAAGCAGCTCCTTCCTTCTCACAAGCTGGGGCTCCAGCCCTGTACTCTTGCAAGAGACACAGTAGTGGAGGGCTGCCTTCCTCTGGGTAAGACACACTAATTCTTAGATAATGTTAGGAAACAGTGACAACATGGTGGGCCTGAAGAATTGCTGCATGAGGAAAGAAAGGGAATGAGGATCTTGCTTCAAAATGCACGACTGGCAAGGAGATGGCCCATCAAGGTTCAATGTCCTTCTGTTTCCTCTAAGTGAGGGGATTTGTGCTGCACCCCTGGTCACGTATTAGTGTCGCTCAACTTGGTGACCTCAGATGACAAAATAAATCACACTAATCTTTGCACGCATTATGGTGGAGCTAACTTGTTTTTTTTTTAAATTGGTTTTATTCTCTAGAAATTTGGCTGCCAAGGTTTGGGACAGGAACATAATTCTGGGTTGTCAGGAATATAATATACTATCTGATTGAATTTTGCCAGAGGGAACATGTTCATACTTGCCTGCACGTTTCCAACAAACATTGTCACTGTGTGGTGGTTTATCCCCCAGTGGCTTTGTTATTGAGAACTGGTGAAGTATCGCATACAAACATTTGGAAAAAAAAAAATATACCCTCACCTGAGTGCGGCTGGATGCAGCAGGGTGATGCCAGTGAGCCACAGACGGGGATGTGGTGTCATCCACAATTTATACAGAGACTGTAGAATCCCACCTCTGGAAGTGTGTAGCTTATAGATGCTACAGGGCATGCATATAACAGCTGAAGCTTTAAAGGTATTGATTTGCATTCCTGCCATTGCTACTGCAATGTGACAGCAGGAATCTGAGACGCCCTGTTTAATAATTAACTAGGTATGCCACAGCCCACAATACATATTTATCTTTCATCTTCCAGTGGACATTTACTTTAAAAATAAAGGTATCCTAAAATCACAGAATTGTTTGTGTTGAAATGGTCCTTGAAGGACACCTAGTGCCAACCTCCCTTCCAGAGGTAGGGACACCTTCCACTAGACCAGGTTGCTCAAAGCCCCATCCAGCCTGACCCTGAACATTTCCAGGAGTGGGGTACCCACAGCTTCTCTGGGCAACTTGTTCCAGTGCCTCACCACCCTCATCTGTGTTTTTTTCTAGGGTAGGTTCCTTATTAATTCTCCATACTTCAGGCAGATGCTCTTAACCAAAAGTTGCTCACTCTTGTGTTTGTGTTAATTCTGATTTGGTACCTGGTGGGTGGTGGCAGGAGGTGTTTCACACCCAAGCTGTGGGTCTGTCTGGTGCAGAAGCCCTGGAGCTGCCAGGCAGCAGAGATGCCTTGGCTATGGCTGTCCTGCAGCCATGCGCTGTGGCCCAGCTCAAGTGGCTGCAGATGGTTCAGGTGATGTATTGTGTTTTAGATTTGAGTAATAATGATTCCATTTCCATTTCACTAGCTCCTTGGATTTACAAGCCTTGTTTCTTAAATCTCCTGGTACTTCAGTGGATCAAAACAGCCACAGTCTACTCACCCTCCTATCCAGATTGTGGCATGAGCATCTGCCACCATTACGGCCCAAAGAGTGACTCTACAGCCTTTAACTCACTATCCAATCAATGGCATCCATGACTTTCTTCTCCCTTGACCAAGAAATTATGGCTCTCCAGATGAAGAGAGCACAAACAGACTACTGCACCAGAAATATAATTTAAATTACAGATATAATATCTTCAGGCTTTGGACATGTACAGTTTTGAAATTATTTTTTAGCTTAAGAACCTTAATAAGCAAAGTAATATTTTGCTTCTGAAAAGTAAAGAAGAGAGAAGAAAATAAGAAAATCAGTTGCTTTATTTTTACTTGTATTTCTCTGTTACTAATTCTCTCTGTTATCTATACAAAAGGAGAGGAATAGAAAGAATCACTACCTTTTCTCAAGTTTCTTTAGAAAGAGAAAATAACACAATCTGTAGAATACTTCAAATTGGATATAAATAAGGGAAAATATATGCCGTTCTCTATTATTGTTACTTGTACACTTACTCAAATGCTGTGATTTTGTCATTTTGTCTCTGGTCCTGAATGGGCTGAGAAAGGGAGAATTAAAGAAGCCCACCTTCTCTGATACATGTTTTTAGAAGGATCCCAAGATTCACCAAAGTCAGTCTTCAGACGGGAGAGGCTGGTCGACTAAACTGTCATGTACTACTGTCTTCTGAAAGTGTAAATAGTCTGTGTAATCTATTATACCTTAGCCTAATAAGTACCATATGGGATATTTTTATATATTGTGCATATTTTGTGTATACTTATTTATAATATACACAACATATGTTTCAACATCTACGGAGATATACATTATGTAAGCATACATATAATATTCTATTCTATATTTTTATATTTTAGTAACTTACCTGTACGTATGTGTAGACATATATAGTGAAGTACTGTTATTTTGTTGATACAACTAACACTTTTTGTACCTCCTTTAGTGATTGCCACATGAGTTCCTCAAGGATAATGGACCCTAAGATGAGAGAGGCCGAAGGAGATGGAGAGGACAATTCAGGTATAATTTCTCCTTTCCCCGGTGAATGAAAAGTGCTGTGACTTCTTGAGCTTCTATGCCTTAGCTCTATCATAGAAGTGAATTTGTTTGTTTAGAGAATGCATTCTGGTGCACAGAGGTGCATTCACCTGTTTCCAAGAGCTGTTGTGTTTTCAGCATTTTCAGAGGCTTGAAAGAAGATTTTTATAGCATCTTGTGACCAAGCTAACTTTTTTACCCAACAAGATGCAAGAGCAAGTGAAATGCTGACAGGGATGCCTCGCAGTGCTGTCATGCCAACTTAAACAGGCCAGGCACAAGTTGTTGGAATTCTTGTGTAAAACACTGATTTAATTTGAAATAGTTTCCTTCACAGAGCTGCAACTGATCCTAATTTAGGTCTTTCCTCACTGAGCAGACTAGAATTGCTTTTCAAGGTTATTGCTTGATTCCTAGATGAATACTTTGTGATCCACTGAATCTTGTAATTAGCATTCAAAATATTCTCCATGTATTATAAACCCAACATTTTAAAAGCGTTAGCCTCCCGACACTGTGCATTCACCTATGTATGCCTTTTCTGCATTTAAATTGGTTTTGGTAGCATTGCTCTTATCATCACTATTTAGCTTGCTGAACAAAGGCAGTGGGTTTCCAAGTAATAATTTTTTTTTCATATTCCAGGCAGTTAAGACCAAACTTTTCCTTCACAGTTTAATTACCTCTAGAGGCAAGTAGATACTCTTTTAGAAATGATTCTACACCATTGGTTATTTTTTATGTCTCATAAACATTGCAATCCATTCTCCAAGATAACAGTAATTTCATATTATCAGTACAGCCTTGAAAGACATTAATGCAACAGTGGACTGTGTTGCATTTTCCAGGAAAAAATCCACTTATGCAAAAAATTATAAAGAAATGTTATTGTTCAAAAATTTGCACATGCTGCTGGTTGCATCTTCTTTATGTTTTTTCACTTAGGAAAGAAAAAATCAAAGTTCAAGTCTTTCAAAAAGTTTTTTGGTAAAAAGAAAAGGAAAGAGACGTCATCTTCTGTGAGCAGCAGTCTGAAGTTGTGCCAGTCAACAAGTGATGTCGCAGCCTCTCATGGCATGCGCATTAGTTATGATTCTGAAGATGAACTTGAGTAAGTCTTTGGACTCTGTCTGGTAAACAAATACAAAATTGCTACAATGTTTGTAGATTAAAGACACCCCAAAATTGCCTCCTCCCCTTGTTCATAATGCTGTTTTTTCAAATAGTTGCTTTTCCCAGGAAAGTACAAATTAAAATGACCAATGCAAGGCAGATCAGAAGGGAATTGGATGGGGTGTAACAATAAATATTAATGAAAAAAGCTTTCATTTAATCATAAATAAGCCTTGGGTTATAATTTCAAAAGAATGTAATTCATGTCTTCAAAAATGAATTAGATAATCAGTTTATATCCTATCAGGATTGTCTTATGCCCCTAAAATGTAACTACTAAGGATTGTTAGAGAAATTCAGATGACTAACCATTTATGCCTGGGTTTGGAAGCAAGGAAGGAGTAATGGGATGACTGCAATTCAAATCAGCCGTATCCAGAGGCTCTGAAGCCTTATTTGCCTCTGTATACATGGGAATCATCTGACCAAAGGAAAAATGTCTGCATATGTGTTATAGAACCACAGATTCATAGAACGGTTTGAGTTGGAAGGCTCTTTAGAGATTATCCAGTTCCAACCTCTCTGCCATGGACAGATAGTTACATAGGACATGGGATAGTTAGTTACCAGCTGCCTTTTATAATCAGAGAGAAGTCAGCATTGCTAACAAAGATTGCATCATTCTTATGCATGAAATAGGCTCTGGAGGTGCCTGTATCCCCCCACTGAATGTAAACAGGAGCCTGGGATTACCACCTCCAATGTAAATAGCTGCAATTTGATGTCTGAAGTTAGACCAGATGAGTCCTATCCAGTGTACCTCTTTGCCTCTGAAAACCTGGTCTTCATCCAGACATTGCAAAAACTTTGCCCACCATGAAAAGTAACCACGAGAAACCCGGTCCAAACATTCAGATATCTCTCTGGATGGAGAGTTGGACTGAAGAGCCCCTTGGATGGCTAAAAAGCGAGTCTGCACTGGTGGATGTTGTGCCTCTCAGAATAAGCTTCCTGGTCCTCAAACAAAGGGTGCTGCTGTGCCAGGAGTGGGAAAGGAAACCATCTCGGCTATTTAAAACGACATTATTCGATGTGGCCACCAGGCAGCGCCAAACAACCAAAAGAAATTATTAACAATTTTTTTTTCTTTGATGGTTTTGTTTTGTTTGGTTTTTTCTTTTTGCTTTCATGGTGTTGGCAGTAGTAATGTTAGTTAGTCCAGCTTGAAGCCCTTGGAGTTCTGGGCTAGCAGCACCAAGTGGTGTGTAGTGCTGTTTGACAATTTATTTACAAGATGTGGATGGTGAGGTTTTCTTTCCCCCATGAATGGTTTAACAAGGTCATGTCTGAGTAGGTGCCATCTCTGTTTCTGGCTGTTTTAGCCATGTTCCTGTGCTGTAACCTAAAGGGTTGTTACATCATTGTTTCTTAATATTTATTTAGACAGACAAAGACCAGGAAATTATCTGAAAGGAAGGAAAA
This sequence comes from Tichodroma muraria, assembly GCA_013390105.1. NCBI lineage: Eukaryota > Metazoa > Chordata > Aves > Passeriformes > Sittidae > Tichodroma > Tichodroma muraria. The sequence continues at coordinate 27,530 of WAAG01060495.1, forward strand.
TTAATTTGAACACTCTTGATCTAAGGAGACATGTAGGGTACCTCCATTATGTGTCTGGGAAGGTTGCATCTGCTAGAAAGAGGAAATGAGGATGGAATGCTGGGCTAAATGTTTCCATGCAACAGCACTGCCTGTGTGGCTGTCACCCTTGTTGAATGTTGGTGCGTGGGGCACCACTGCAGCCTGACTGGCACCTACTCTGCAGATTGCTATAGATCTGTCTGACCTTGGATGCATTGCAGAGATCACATTTGCACTTAGATAAATTGTTCTTCTAATGTCTCTAATGCATTAAGCAGAAGTAGCAGGCTTTCCTTCCTTCTGCAGCAAGAATGTAGATCAACTCTTTCCTGCTATTGTTTTATCAAACATATTTATAGCAGCCACTGTGAGGAAAATGTTACTGTCTGCCATGATTGTTTATGTTTGTCCCTATGACAGTATCTAGGATCCAGAAATACAGTTCTTTTTTCTTTTCTGCTCAATTAACTCGATAGTTACATAAACCCAAACAATTCTCTGTTCTGCACTCATTTACCATTTCATAGCTCCCTGATTTAAAAAATTTGAAAAAGGTACTCTTACAAAAAATGCTGTGTGCGCACATTTCTTGTCCCTGCTTAGTCAGGGTACAAGCTAAGCTGAGGAAAATGAACACAAGAAACCTCCTAGCAGCCAGCTGTCTGTTTGTGGGGCTCCTCTGCCATTCCCATAAGGAAGCAAGGTGCCCATATCCCACATGCACCATTTGCAAAAGAAGTTACATAACGCATGCATCAGAATTAGGAAACAGAATATGAGAGAAACTGCCCACAAAGCATCTCCCACTTCCTCTAACTAGGCCACAAAGATTGTCCATGAAAAAATGTGTCCCACAGGCTCATAAGAGAAAATCCAAGGGATCTTGATATAGAGCACAGCAACCTTTTAAGGATTTATGCAAAGGATTCCATGTGGGGACTACATTGCCTGAAATGTTTTTGCTAATGATCTACCTGGTAGAGATATGTTGAATGCTGTAGCACATTTAGATAGTAAAAGGTGCTTATTCTTCCTTTGGTAATGGTCACTCATTTGCAAGACATGGTCTTACATTAGTGAGAAGTCTCAGTACAGGCTCGTTTATGTGAGCTCCATTTTGCACCTGGGCTCACCTGTGGCACTGTGACACCGCGCAGCTGCTGGCTTCCACCCAAAGAGCAGTAGCTTTTTCCATAAGATAAAACTCATCTTCTGGGGTTAAACTGTCTTTAACCTTGATTCAGTT
>WAAG01060501.1:336-16647 GCA_013390105.1 Tichodroma muraria
GTCAATCTATGTATATATAGAACTGCCTCCTGCCAAGATCATAAGCTCTGTCTGATGTTCCTGGCAGAATCTTGCTCAGCACCCAGCACTATTGGGATTTCCCACAGAAAGGTGTAAGGCTTGTGGTGACCTCGTGTTCCAAGATTGTGCTGGGCTTGGCCCTATCTGATCTGTCACTGATGTAAGCTTTGCTTGTGGACTCAACAGGCAGAGGAACTGAAGTAGTAAAATTTTCATCCAAGAGAATCCAGGCGTGTTCTAGTCAGTTTTTGTAAGTGATAGGACTTCTCTCTCCTTTTGTCAGCCTGATCAGGAAATACCTACCTTCCACACATTGGGTGTTACTGGTGAAGAAATGATAGTCAAAGGAAACTTGTTCCCCCAACTGTGCCATTCCCAAGGAAGTAAAATGAAAAGGAAGTTACTTTTTCCTGCATTTAAGGCCTCAGGTTTCAGTATCCCCCACATCAAAGGAGAGGCAGTGTTAAACAAAAACCTTGTTTAGTTTTTAGTCATAGAAGTATCAGGTGCAGGCCAAGACCTGTATTATTGTGCTGATGTTGATAATAGGGGCTCCTTATCAAGCACAAATCTTGAACCGGTCATGAGATGTTTGAGTTGTACCTAAACCAGACCTGACAGCTCTACAGGGCTGAGGTGAGAGCTTTTACTGATACATGGTGGCCTGATGTAGAGAGTGTCAGTCCTCAGCTAGGATTCAGAGAGTTCTCCCAATGTTCCACATGTGTGAAAAGAAAAGGTAGATGTAGTGACTAGTAGCATACAGAGCTCAGAGATGTTACAACGCCTGCTGTGCATTCTGGAGTTCACTGAAGTTCCCGGAAGACAGAAATTGTAACCAGTTATTTTCATCATGTTTTAGTTGCTGCAGTATGGCTATTAACAGAGGATGTTAGCTTGAGACTCTTGTGCGTTTGTCATCGGCTTAGCCCTTCTTTGGCCCTGTGTGACCTTGCAGAAGCATCAGAAGTTGATGATTAAGCCAATACATGGATACTTCCAATGTTTTTTATTTTAACTTCAATTCTTACCTAAACTGATGCGTTGATCTCTAAGTGTTTCTAGGGTATGATTTCTGTGTAACACTGTAACATAGTGTTCCTGAAATTTACAGACCTATAAACCAGAAAGACTTAATTGATGCACAGAGGTTTTATTAGCATTTCAGGGACTCATGTACCTGAAGGCATAAGGACCATGTAAGTACCTGAGAATATTTTTAAGAAGCAGAGAACAAGTAGAAGAAATATGGTGAGATTCCTCAGGAATCAGTCTGAGGCTGATATTTATAATCAATTCAAGAATGACATAAAATGTACAAATGTGCTAATGAAATTTGCTGATGGAAGATATTTGGGAGTTATTACTGTGAGAAAAAAGTAGTGGACTAAATATAAGAAAAACTGGATGACTTTGAGGATGTAAATAATATAACTAGGATGAAATTCAGTAGCACAAAGTGCGAACAGGATGCTTATAAGAACTAATAATTTACAGCAGAAGTTCTGTCAGCTAGGTGTTCATCAACTAGAAATTAATTATAAGGAAAAATATCTTGCATGCTGGTTGATCAGAGGAAGTTTGTGAAGCCCTAGCTCATGCATGCATGAAAACACCAAATGCGTTCCAGGGTTTATCACTTGACATACTTCTGAGACTTGATGTGGAGTATTGTATCACCCATGTTCATGGAAGGCAAATTGTGAGTGGAACCCGGGTGGAGGTGAGCTGCTGGTCTCATCATATCACCGTAGTGGATGCTTTGTTAGAAGCATGGTGACTATGGTGACACTGGGAGATGTGGGTAGTTCACACGAGTAAAATGAACACTTTGAAAGGATGTAACTCTGTTAATAAAGACATTCAAGGTGGGAGACCCATCAGGGATTATACTTAAGATACAGGACAATGTTGGAGAAAGAAAAAGCAATTATAAACTGCTCTTAAGTGAAGCTGGGCTGGGGTAGTAAGAGGAGGTTCCTATTTATTAGAACAGTAAGTTCTGTTCTGGAATAATACTTCAGAAAAGTAATGGGTTCAAAACTCTAGTTTGTTTAAAATGAAACTTAAAATTCTACAAAACATATTAGGACACTTCCTGTGATAGAAAGGGAGATCTGTTGCTGGCACTAAAGCCAATCTGCTGCTGTATCCTTGTGAAAAGCTTCTAGCAACTGTGGGGGAAACTATGAGGAAGAGCAGAGGCTGGGAGAGCAGAATGTTGGAGGATAGGGTTTAGACCAAGAGGACAATGAACAGAATTAGGCAGAGCTTTCAGCAATTTCTTTCACAACAGATACATATACTAAAGTGGCTACTATTGTGAGGGAATGAGGAGCTATGTGTCCCTCCCAGTCCTCTCCTCAGGACAGCTTCCCAACATGTTCAGCCAGCTGCACAGCAGATTTTGCTGATGTTCTTTCATTCCTCAGTGGTGCCTTGCTCAGTGAAATTTGGCTTATATCCCTGAGCCAGCAGGGAAAGAGCTCACTTTCACAGATCTAATTCTTTCATTTCCAATGGGAATTACAGGGCCTTTATTTTAACTCTGGCACCAGTACCAAGCCCTTTGTTTATTTTATGGTCTGTTGTTGTGGTGTTCAAAATGTTTGTGAAAACAGAGGCCCAGTAGAGCCTTGAATTTGTTTCAGAAAGACAGTTTTGCTGATGTCCATGTGAAGTCCATGATTTTTAGAGGAGAGTAACCAAGGCTGTAAAAGGCAGGAAGAACATTCCATTTTTAGAATTGATCTTAGAGGATGTCTACTATCTTTTGCGCCTCCTGCAATACCTACCATACCTACCCCGTCTGGGTGAACTGGAGGTCTGCTTGAAAGTACTGATGGGGTGAAGGGGTCCTCCTTTCTTTGAACTTCAGCATTAGTGCGCTTAGGAGGTCCTTGCTGACTCAACTTTGGTCCATCAGCTGTGCCTGACTGCTGTAACTCTTCCCATTCCTATTCTGAAGATAGCTGATTGATTCTTTTTTGTCCACAGCAAAGTACAAGCTCGTACAGCTTTCTCTGCCTATCTGCAGCACGTTCAGCTCCGACTGATGAAGGAGGCTGGTGAACAGATCCAGAATCCTGCCTGGGCTGCCAAAGAGGATGAGCAAATGGTAAGAAGCTTTGTGTTGGCCAGACTGAGGAGCCAAGTTGAAATCTACCTTTGGAGTTTTGAGGTCAGTTCCCATCCTTGCAAGTACAGAAGTCCAGCTGAGATGATGGTTGTTCATCTTTGTCTAGCTGCCAGTGCTGTATTTTTAATGTACAGATGAGGTAGGACTGCTGACTGACCTCAGAGTGCTGATGATAGACAGCTCTTAATGACTGGACTCTTGTTGACATTCGAGCTACTCAGATGTCTTTTTGGTTCTCCACTGATTTCTGAGCTTACCTGCTCTTGATTTCTTCTCTAGAAGATTCTTTAAGATTACTTGTCGGGATCTGGTTTCTGCTGCATTAAGCAAAGCATTCATCTACTCAAATAGAGCAGGTACCCAGTTAAGCTTTTTCTTTCATGTACTGTTGTAATATATCCAGACATCTGTGTTTATGACTCTTACTTGCATTCTAGATAGAGGAAATTAAAGTAAAAGCCACTGAGAAGAGAAAGTAAAAGTGATGGATTTTTCTAGGCAGTATTTTAAAGTCCTGTGTTTGATGTGTATGCATGTTAAAAAGTGTGGCAAGCCCAGATCCCTTTACAAACCTTCCTAAAAGAGCTTTGTGCAGTAGGCTCTTGAGCTTTCTGCATATATTCTCACTGAGTGTGTGTTGCAGGGAAACAGCCAATGTAGTTCAGAGATAAAACTGTGTGTCAAGAATAATCATTCAACTCAGTGGAAAATGTTACCTCTACTCTTTCCAAGTGGAAATTAAAACGGGCTTTTTGAGAGTCACTTTGTCTGCTGTACTGTGAAGAATAATGTTTAAAATAACAGATCAAACCAGCCTGGAGTAATGGCAGTGAGAGGCGAGCTGTGAAATCTAATAGCTTGGCTGTGAGGCTGCTCATTTATGCATTAGCAGAGCTCCTAAGCAAAAGCAAATCCAGAGGCGAGACAGAAAGGGTTCAAAATGCCCAGAGGATGCATCTTGCCTTAGGATCTGCCTTGCCATATGTTTTCCCCACCAGAGGTCAAACAGACATGGTGAAGGACTGGAATTACATGGCTGTAGATGTAGTTATCTATTGCTGTGGAGAGGATGTGGCAATAATATACATACATATATATATATGTGAAAAATGATGAAATGGGGCTACCCAGTGTAGTGGTGTAAGATCCCCTTTCCTGTGGTACTGCTGAGAGTTCTATGTCAGTGCACTTTTTCACAGGCCTTCTTTAACACATTGCAGGTGGGTTTTTGGAAATGTTCTCCTAAAATACTGGACTTTACAGGTTATTATGTTTCACTGCATTTTGCTGATTGGTTATTTTTTTCCTTTATCTGCCATGCTTTTGAGACAAACACTTCTTGAGTGTTCAAAATTCTGACCCACCTTAGGCGAGATACAGCATTGTTTCTCTCCCACCATTGGATTTATAGGGCTGTATTAAAAGTGCATATTGCAGAATGCTTTTGCCTGCCAGTTTCAGCTCATTTTCTCAGGACAATGTGTTTAGTTCCTGCCAGTCCTTAGCTGCTGTAGTATCTCTGTTCTCTTCTCCCCACATCTTGCAGATGGCACCTTGTTAACTCCATCTCTCTTGCTTGCAGGAACTCGTCATCCGCTTTCTGAAGCGAGCTGCCAGCAACCTTCGTCAGTCCTTGAGGCTGCTGCTCCCCAGCCGTCATTTGGGACTAACTGACCGTCGTCGGATCCTGGCTCGCCAGCTGGGCGAGTTCATAATCTGTTATAACAAGGTGACTTCTTCTTTTTTTAATTATTTTTTTGGTTTCTCTTTTCCTCTTACAAAGCGTCTCATGTAGGCTGTTTGAAATGCACTCTTCTGTTATTTACATGACCTGCTTGCAGCTGTGCATCCAGTAATGGAACTTTGTTGAAATTGTCAGATAGACAACAATATTATTACATAATATGTGCAGGCCAGTGATTATGTGCATAAAAAGAAGTGCTGAAATGAAGTGGAATTTAACTGGCAGTGTGCTTTTTCTTTGCCTTATCTTTGATTTTAGTGCTTTGTAATGCCTCTTCCCGCTTCTTATTTTTATGGGGCTTCTTTAAAGATATTTTGTTTTATACAGAGCAGCATGAAATATGTGTTTTACTATTTACTTGGTATACTGAGGGACTGCTACATATCTGTAGTAAGGTAGTCCACATGCTCAGTGTTAAGGAGATGTAGGTCATAATTTAAATAATTTTCACATCTTTAGGTGTAGGAGGTGGTGTTCTTAGCATAGTAGTTTCAACCTAATCTTTGTTCTGCAAGGACAGCTTCCCCTTTGCTTTGCCCCTTTGTCCTTTGTGTTAGAACAAGGGTAATTGAAATTCAGCTTTCAGAGGCTACTGTGCAGAGGCCTCCAAGCTTCTACTCGTTAGGAGAGGATGTTCACTTACATTACCTTGTCAGAACTGACATCTGGTAACTTGATCTGTCTAATCAAGGTTGGTATTGAACCAGATCTGTTCCAGGGAGTGCCTTGTATGCTTAATGCTCACTGAAGTACTCTGTTAGGAGGAACCACAAAACACTTGGGTGGCTCTGTGGTGAGAGAAGAATGCAGCTGCTTTGGATATAATTTCCACTCAAATTGTATTCAAACATTAGGATTTTCTGCTAACTCTTGAGTAAATTCACAAAATAAAGCTATGTAACTGGTAATAAATCAGTGCATAAACATATTTTCTCAGTTGAAACAAGTGAGAACATATCACTTGAGGTTTTAGGGCGTATGTGGTTAAGCCCTTGAGACACTGTTAGGCTGTGAGGTTTTTTGATTTCTGATTCCAACATATATACTTCTTTCATTGACTTGTAACTTCAGATTTAATAGGGACTCCTACTTGCCATTATATATCATCTATAATGACACAGAAGACAAGAATACAACTCCAGCAGATTAAGTAAAACAGATCACATATTATCCAGACGTTTGCTTAAGTAGTAAAGGGTAAAGATGTCCCAAACCAGCTTTTTCTTCCCTGTCTTGAATTATGTTTCAAAAGATGTATCTGACTCTTTTTTCCTGGAAATGCACAGGGTAACCGCAGGAAGAAATGAAATGGAGGTCAAGTCTGGTCAGATAAAGCTTCTAAGCTGGTACTGGTATTTCTGACAGGTCTGAAGGATTTTAATGAACAAATATGTTTGTATCAATCCAACCTCTAGTGCCAGCCACTTCTACTGGTGTAAAATATACTGTTTGTATCTGAAAACTTGCTCCCATTTTCACCCACAAAGGCTTACCATTTATTCCAGTACATTTCAGTGTATAAACACATTTGCCATAGGCTGAACTGTTTTACTTTCTTAGACTTTGTTAAAGCAGTAGGGTTTTGGTATATGTATAAGCCCTCAGCAATTTGCTGCTTGACAAAAGAAATTAACTCAAGAGAACTACTAATTTATAGTTGAAAATATGTTGATTTTCTACAGACATCCTTCAGTTTCTTTAAGATTAATTCTTAATCCCTTCTTTCTTTTTCCCTCCTTCTATCTGTCTATTTCTGTGACAAATGGCAAATAAAAGTTATTTGGAGGAATTCTGTGGCAGAAACAACAAAATGGAGAGGGGACCTAATATCTGTAAAGAATGATTTTAATTTTTTTCCTTCCATACTTCCTTATGTTCTAGCAAAGAGTGTAGTTGAAGGAACAGCACACATTTTTGAAGACTTGACTTTTTTCTCAGCAAATCAGGTGGAGGAATGGACTTTAGTGTATGCTTAGGTTGCTGTCTCTGGGGCTCTCCATATTTATTCATATTGTTGCACATAGCGATGTTCTTTTTTTCTTAGTTCCTATGGAATTGGTTTTTGTATTCTGGGAGCTGTAGCTATGCCATGGAACATGGAGTCACTTACTGATACTAACAGGAAATTATTAACAGGAAACAGAGAAGATGGTTCAGAAACAATCAAAAAAGAAACAGGAAGAGGAGGAGGAGGGAGTGAATCCTAAATGTTTTCAGAACTTCATTGCCAGAGCAAGGTAGGAATAGATTTTATTCCCTTTGATAAATGATCTCTCAGCCTTGAAGCATTGTTCTAAAGATGATTTGATTGATCTAAAGCCTCTAGATACCTTCATTGACTGTAGGACCTGTTCCTGCTGAGGGACAGAGAGCTTGTCTTCTCTTGTCTCTCTTCCAGCAACCAAACATTTGTAACATCAACATCTGATGCATAGAGAAGAACATACAATAGAGTTTTGACCATTAAGTAACTTCCCAAAGGACAGCAGTGGTTGCCCTGGCCTGTGTAAATTTCAAACTACTGCTGGTGAGTTAATGGTTTCCTTTCCTGTGATGCTGGATCAAGTAACTCAGGACTTCAGAAGGAGAATGAAACTAGAACTGCTGCTCAGATGATCTTGAGCTGCTGTGGTTGAACAGTTGTTATAGCTCTGACTCGAGTTTCTGCTCTCAGAAACTAATCTCATGCTTGCTGCCTCTCTTCAGGAATTTTCCAGGTCTGCATTTTCTGAGATGAGCAAGGAAGGGAGTTAGGCCTCTTGTTTGGCCTGCTAAGGCAGTGCAGTGCAAGCAGTTACTTTGACAATGGAAAAGCAGCGTTTTCTATCACTGCACTTTATCTGCTTTAAGCTTAAGAGTCTGGTAAGAAATGTATTTTGAAAATAGTTAAGTATTCCTTAGGGCCTGTAGCATTGTATGAAAAACAATGGTATTGTAACTGACTATGGAGAGATCTGAAATTATTCAGTGAGCCACAATTATGTTTTCAAAGTCTTGACTCCATTATTGGGTCAATATATGACATGCCTATATGGGCAAGAACCCCTGTCAATATCTGGACAGAGTTTATCTGCCTTTTTGATGCCCATCTTCTTTTTTCTGTGAAGAATGATGGTCACTTCTTCTTTTGCACGACTACTTACTAAAATGTTCTTTCTTTTTCTGTTTGGATAGCACTAATAGTGAATAATTAGAAGTAGGTGGTAGCTGAGGCATCCTAAGAAAGTTCAGGTGGTTTTCAGTAAGTTCAGCCATATCGGTCTGTCTTGATACATTCTTGAATGTACATTATGAAAACAAGTATTTTACCTTTTGCTAATAATTGATGGAGTCATTACTGCAACAGATTCACAGGTTTGCAGAAAAATCTTAAGGTAAAGGTGCCTGACTACCATATACCATAGGATCTACTGCTCTTGCTAGAAATGCTTATTACATGGGCCCATGGCATGCTTTTGGTTCTCTGACCATTCTGGCCACTGAAATGTCTGTTGTGTTCTAGGCAGGTCATTTTCCTTTTTGCCAGAAATGGTAAAAGATAGCTGCATGGAACAGAACTGCAAATTCTTCTCTTTTTGTTTTATTGGCTGCCGTGCCATCATGGCCTGATGTACAGTCTAGGGTGGGGCTGGAGATTTTTGCTGGGTTGTCTGACTTAGTGATATAGAATAGTTTGCCAATGATCAGACAATTTTTAGTGATGATCTTCTGCTTCTTATGAAGTATGAGGTGTGTTTGAAAACTCTCATACCTGATACTGCTTGGCACTGTTCTTCAAGCTTAAATCAGTGAGCAAGTCATTTGGAGCCAAGCAAAGGGGATAGATTTCCACTTTGAGTGTTCATTCTGCAGTACAGTGAATGCAGCAACGGAGAAAATGGGTAATAAATGTTGCTTCTTAATTGAGATTGTCTCATTGACTCTCTAAGTTTGATATCACATGGATGTCATTGTGTTTAGTTGTACATATGCTATGACCATTGATTCTAAATGTCCTCAGTGCATTGTGAAAGCACATACATACTGGTATATTCGTTTAGAAGTTAAGGCACCTTTCCACCACCAACTTCTCATTGTTATATTTCCTCTTCACTTCTATTCTGGGAGAAAAAATGAAACTTGGATCTTCAGAGCCTGCTTCAAAATTTCAGTGTATCAGCTTTAGACGTGGCTTTTACCAAAGCTTAGGCTAGCTAATACTAGTTAAAATTGTGATATTCAGAGGATATTTTGAAAGATTCTAACTGCTGCTCTGCTAATTTATATTCCTGTGTTAAGTTTTCTTGTTGTGTCGCTGGCACTCTACTACTTGCTTTGGTGTTTGCCATGCTATACAGCCACTCACTGAGGCTGAGGCAACACAATAAAGCAAAAGGAAAGCATGTTAGATACCAAACAAGTGGAACTACAGCTTGCATAAGCTCTAATAAGAATGGCCAAGTAACTGATACTAGTTTGAGACCAATAGCTGTTTAGGATATTGGGGCTGTCCCACTCTGTTCTTATAAAGTAAATGAGAAACATATGCAAGTTTTGTGAGTTTAACAAAAATATTGACTGTTCTGGTTGTCCTGCAGTTTTGGCTAATTAACAGGCTTTTGCCTTCTTTCCTCTTCTCCCCCGCTGCTGAATAGAAGCTGCTAATGGTGACTATACAACAAAGGCTGAGCTGAGTTCTCCCATTAGAAAATAGCTGCTCATTCTAAAGAGCACCTGCAGAAGATTCACAAATTTAGCTGTGAATGGAATCTATCAGGTTGAGCTAATCTCTCCCCAGATGTGTTTTGAGTATTCACTTGCTCTTTATTTATCGTGGAAAGGCTCCTGAATGCCTTGAATTTTCTACTGCATAGGAAGATGGTATTTTAGTGGGAATCTTAAGTTTAACCAGGACATGTTGCCTTCTTTTTGCTCTTACCCTGTAGAACTGAGCAAATCATTAGTTTGTCTAGTGTCACCTTTTTTTTTTCCCCACTCCACTCTTCAGTTTCCTTATTGTTTATTGTCTTTGATTGTTAGATGAATGCAGAAAAGCTTAGTGTCCTCATTCTACATCCATTCTTCTCTCCTTATTGCAGTGAAAGTGACCTGGAGGAAGTACTGACATTTTACACACACAAAAACAAATCAGCAAGTGTCTTCCTAGGAACAAAATCCACAAGCACAAAACACAGCAGCATCCATCTCCAGTCAGAGAAAGAGCCCCAAGGTGGTAAGTTTTGCAGGCAGTTCTGAGATGATGTTGCCCAGACAAATTTAGTTTAACTTAAGTCTATGAAAAGAAAATGACCTCTTCACAATATTGCTCAGGTTTTTTGAAGTTGCATATATTTTTTTTTATTTTTTTTTTTTTTAACTCATCTTATGGGAAGACTAGAGTAACTTTGCTCCTGCCTTCTTTGCCTGAAGTGAAATGGGTTGGACTTAGACTGGCATTTATAAGGAACTAGATATGGTAGTTCATTAAATGAGAATGTGCAAACTGAAGACAGTAGGAATTGAAATGAACAGAGAAATCAAAGTAAGGGATGAATGAAATCAAGGTCTTAAATTTTGCTGCTTGCAGTGAGTGTATCCATTGCAGGGCAGAGACTGTATATTTGAGCCTAATCAGGCATTCCATGGAAGGAAGAGTGTGCCAGCCATATGAATCTAGTAGTACATGCTATTGTACGTGACAGCATAATTGTCATCAATGAAGTTGTGTGGCCTACTGGAAGTATTAGCAATGAGGTTAGGTATAACAAGGGTAAGCAGCTTTGTTCTAGTGATTTGCAATGTTCTACTTCATAACTCCTTGATTTCGTTATAGAGCATCCTGAGATGGTAAGAAAAATAAAAGGTGATCATCCCAAAAGTTCAACTGCAGATTTGTCTGCAGAAGGAGCACTAAAAGGCTGTAAACCCAAAGAAGATATATCAAGCTGTAAGTCAACTGACTTAAATGATCATAAAAAAAAATTGACTGTATATATTGTTTTTAATACTGTTTTAAACAAAGGTTGTAACCTTTGGGTTCAAACTGAGAGATCCAAATGCCCAATTTTTTGCCAAATTGTTTAAACACAAGAAAATATACTGTAGATTAGGCAGTGGCAAAGAGTTAGCTGCCCCTCCCTGAGGGGATGATCTAGATATGTCAGGCTTTGAAAGAGGATATTTATAATGTAGAGCCTCTTCTTGTCTCTGCTGGTAGATGAGGTAATTTCAGCTTCAGTGTGTCTGAATACAGCATTTGGTGTGTTGATATTATCAAAGGACTTAAAAAGCAGATTTTTCCTCATACGGTATGTTCATTACCTTTGTATAGTTCCTGAAGGACTCACCTTCTCCTTAAATGCCGAAGTGAAGTTATCTCAGTGCAGCCCTCCTGGTGCTTCTTCCTCTGTTCCTGGTGCCACGTTCCAGAGAAGTACCAGCTCTTGGATGCCGTCTCAGCCTGCGGCCTCTGAAGATTTGAAGGCGGCTGGTCACCCTTCATTGCCGGCTCCTCCAGCTGCTCCCAGACTGATTCAGTCCCCACCCCCACTACCCTCCTTGCCGAGCACAGCTCCTGACAGCTCCTCTGTCCTCACAAACCCAGTGTCCACTGAGACTTGTAGCCTTGCAGGGTTACCTCGTCGTTCCGGTAGCTACACCATTGGCCCCTTCTCATCTTTTCAGAGAGCTGCTCAGATCTACAGCCAAAGATTGTCCCGAGCATCCGCTGCAAAAGTAGGTGAGTGTTTGGGATTCATAATAACCTGCTAGCTCAGTACAGAGATTTGCATCATTTATCTTGTGGAGTACGTAGAAATTTTACATTTCCTGAATTGAGTCTTGTTGGATGGTGCTAAGTTTCTTACAGAAAGCAGGAGTGCAGCATGCAACCCTTGTTAGGCAGATGCCCTTTTATTGACCAGATGAACAGGCAATCATAGAATCATTCAGGTTGAAAAAGACCTTTCAGATCACCAAGTCCAACAATTAACACTACCAAGTCCAGCATTAACCAGGTTCCTAAGAGCTGTATTTGCATGTCTTTTAAATATCTTCATGGATGATAACTCAGCTACTTCCTAGCAGCCTGTTCCAGTGCTTGACAACCCTTTTGGTGGAGAAATTTTTCCTAATACTCAATCTAAACCTTCCTTGGTGCAACTTGAGGCCATTTCCTCTTGCCTTATTTGGGAGAGGAGGCTGACCCTGCCTCACAAAAACCTCTTTTCTGGTAGTTACAGTGACGAGGTCTCCCCTCAGCCTTGTGCTTTGGACTCAGCCTTTGCACTTGTTCAAAAAGAGCTGTGAAATTAAGTATTGTATGTTTTCTTTATTATGTTACTGATCTCATCTATCTTTAGTGGGTTTAATGTTGTTTTCATTAGTTGAAGTCCTGTCTCAGTCTGTGTGCTGTTCTTAGTTCTCTGGTTGCCTATGGAGCATAGAAATATTGTAATGAAACCTCATAAGTGTTGAAGGCTTAAAGGTGTGTCAAGACCTCCAGAAAAGAAGGATCTGAATGAATCATTTTAATATCTCATTCTCTGGAGTGTTTCAGTACTGCCATATCCAGGGGTATTCCAAAAACAAGATTTAGAGACCTCTCATCTGTCATGCTGTAGTAGAACACAGTTAAGCAATGCAGCTTTAGAGTGTAAAGAATCTGAAAGGTAGGAGAAACTGTAGGAATTTGCTTGCAGACTGTAGTCTTATTTGGAAACTTTTGGGAACCACACACAGGCTAACAGCTGTGATCCTGATAATACTAATTTTTTTTTATCGTGTTGGTATTTATTTGTTCTAGGTTGTGTGTCAGGGTCAGTACATGTTTACTAGGGTTGCTGTACATATATTGACAACCCCTCTAGCATTAAAATACGTCTTGCTTCCCAACTTAGTAGCTTACTTAAAGAGATACATTTGTTTTTAAGGAGAAACTTTACAGATTTAACTTGGGTAATGTTAAGCTGCCAATGTCTCTGGAATCGGGTGTCATTACATACATTGTAATAAAGAGAATACAGGTTTGGAATTGCTAGTTGTTCATATGGGCAACACCCATTCAGAATAGGTGTGTTCTGTGTTCTTCTTGGTATTTTATCTGCTTTTGTGTGTCTGTGGTCAGCAGGCTGAGAGTCTGACATGTCTCTCACTGAGCACGTCGAAACGTTTGTTTGGTAGGTCTCCACCGCAGTTCAAGCGGGCAGTTAATGGGCTTAGCCAGGATGCACAAAGACGCAGAACAGACTTCTTCCCAGGGCAAGCGTCACGGCCCCACTGTGGCAGCAGCAGAAGTGCAGCAGTTGGCACAAAAGCAAGCAGCCTGCCAGTATTCCCCACCAAGCCACGTCAATCTCCTCACACAGCAGGTATGTAAGCACTGAAGTAGAGAAGTTTGTTACAGGCTTCTGTGTGAGTGCTGGGCTGGGCTGACATCTGCTGCAAGCAGTAAATCTCATGAAAATTCATCTCTGTCCTTCTGTTTTGAAGTGTTTACAGTCACCAAAATTTTGATTTTCTGTGAGTTGACAAGAATGTCTTGAAGTCATTTTATAGGAGAAAAGGCAGAGGATTAGAAAATACGTTATAAAAAATGGAATCCGTGCTTTCTTTGTCTTGCTAGACAATAAACCCAAGTCTTCTCAGATTGGTGCTTCCATGCAATTTGCATCCTCGTTCCTCCAGTGTGTCATCACAGTGCTAGTAATGAAAGTCTGCAGAATGGGTTCTGGTGTAAATTCTATATTCCAATAATACTGTAAAGACATAAAGAAGTACTTACTAGCATGGGGAATGATGATCCTTTTGTCAAACATGGATTTTGTTTGAAATGAAATGTACATTGAGTTCTGGTAGAATTCCACTTAATTTCATACTTCTTGTTGAATTATGTCCTAAATGGCTATACACGAACAGTTTTTTTGCTTTATAATACACTATAGTTGAACTCATCAAAGATGTTCAAGTTGAGCACTTCTCAGTTAATTAAGCTGCCAACTGCAGATTTTCTAGCATAGGTACTTTGCCTATATAATTTTTTTCTCTTTACTTGATGGAGACAAATGATTTGAATGTCTTTGATTCTTATATTTTGGAATTACTCTTTTAACGGTTATGTTTTGCTGAGTTTTCTGAGGCACATTTAATAGTTGCAGCAGCTGCTGCTATTTGCTTCTCTTTGCTTCTTTCAATTTTATTTTTATATGTTTGGATTTTGAAGATCTGGTTGTGCTATTTGCAATATATTTATTTCAAAATGTGGGGTACATTTATAACTTTAGGAAGCTGAATAGATTTTTCTTTGTAGATAGTTCTTCAATTTTTAAAAGATATGTCAAAAAATAAAGTCCCTTCTTGTTGACGGACTCGGGAGAGAATGTGAGCACTGGCTATGCTAGTGATGCTGAGGCCTGGTCTTGCATTAGGCCAGATCTTATTTAGGCAGTTTGTTCTTGTTTGCTTGTCTGGTAATACTCAGAGCTGTCTGTTTGGCTCTCAGCTGGTTTTAGGTGAAATGTTGTCAGTAAAACTGTTCAAAAACTTTGATAGTGAAACATTTTCATTCAGGAAATGGTGATTTATTGAAAGCTAAATATATGATGGAAACTGCCTCCTTGGATAAAAGTTAGTATCTAAACAAATACTTGGGAAAAAATTTGAAATGCATTCTATTTCATTTCAGTCTTTCCAGAAAAGAACTTTGAAAAATAGAAAAAATAGAAAAATAAGTTTGTAGACTTTTTCCCTAAAATCATTCATTACCCATTCTTCTTCTACTGCTGTGGTTTGTTAGATCTGTCTAGAGAACCCAATGTGTTTTCTTGTAGCCATTTGTGTAGCCACTAAATTATTTTTTGACTTGGATTTTCCTACCATGGCTAGTTACTCCTAGATAGTTAGGAAGTATAGAAGGGGGAATTAAGAGAGGAATTCAGAAAGATCTACATGGTAAGGGCAGAGCAGTTCTCTGAGCACAGCTGTGTTGGGTGGCAAAGGAGTATACTCTGGTGGCAGCTGAGGCCTGTTTAGCCAGCAGTCAGTCAGTCTGAGTAGGTATACTCAAGAGTGAAAGTGGCTGTGATGTGCATGGGTAGCCTGAAAGTGTATTGCCTGTAGTAAACGTGTCTGCATTGCTTTTGCTTCTGGGTTCTTCCATAATACTTTCCAAACAGAGGAAGTGGGAATTGCATAGTAGGAAAATGATGGTGCTAATTCGCTTTGCAACAAGCAAACAAAAGACACCTCAGCTCTTAGCAGACACTGCTGATTTTCTGACTCTGCTATATTTTGTATTCAACTATGCAGTGTTTCACTACTGAAACAAAGCCTGTGCAAAGATAGAAACATGTGTTGGGTTATGTCTTTGTCATCTTCTGTCATCATGAAAAAGATCCATGTAGAAAGGAATTCACGAGTCAATGAGAAGTTTAGAGCTGGAGTTCTGTCTGACAATTAGTTTCCTTCCTGAGCCTGTGTCCATTCAGTTCTAGACATCAGCTCTCTACTGTGATTTTTCTGGCCATGTTTTTTAAATAATGCCTTTGGAGAGATGAAATCTGAATCTGAAGCTTGCTTAGTATGAAACTTCGGATTTAGTTGAGAACAGTTTTTAAGGCAATGTGTTACTTCAGTACTGAATTTATGGCACATAGCAATTTCTAAGCTGAGACCATTATTTTAAGCACACTTGAAATAGTGATGTTTTGAAAGGTTGAGATGCAGCTGCAAAGCCCAATGTATCATAACTAAAGCATGCAGTTACTGCTTATGCTTTTTTTTTTTTTTTTTCCACATGGACACATTCTACTCTTCTGTCAGTCATTAAAGAGTCATTCTGATTATTTTTTTGATCCAGCCTGGATTTTAAAGCCTGTCTTGCAAGAAGGAGGACTCAGGGGTTTTGTGAGAAGACAGGTCTGCCATGACAACAAGGGCAGTAAGAGTTATTAATATGCAGTAAAACATAATAGTAGGGCAGCAACACTTGGGCTTATTATTGAGGGACTTGGAACCAGGATATCTGACTTTGAGCTGCTGGGCACGGATGTGGATTTGAAACAGGGGCATTGAATAAATAGAGGTGCAAGAATTGCAGAATAGTCTGGCAGTTTGGAAAAATGATATGCTGAAGAGTAGGTGTAGGTACTGTTGAAGCTACCTGGGAGTGCTGCGTGGTTTTAAATTTGGTCAGATCAGGATTTGGCCTCAACCAGGAGAGGGAAGGCAGAGTCAGATGAGACAGAGAAATATGTTGGAGAGGATTTAGCAAACACCTGGAGAGAACTGGGAAGTCACTTTTAATCCTGTGCACTTAAAACTAAATCTGTAAGTCAGAAAACACCTGAGCTTTTTATTTATGGTCTTAGTATTTGGAAGATTCATGTAAAAATTAACAGGGAGTGCTAATTGTTCAGAATTGTCTTCTCAA
>WAAG01060504.1:2668-39577 GCA_013390105.1 Tichodroma muraria
TGGCTACTAAAAAGTATGCATTTGAAATGAGAGCAGTGTCACTCAGCAAAGTTTTCTAAGAAAATACATAAATAATATATATGTGATTCCTCAATTTGTTCAAAAAAAGCCAATACTGTGCTCTTTCAATAGGACATATTAGTTTTTTGGGAGCTCTACTCTATACTAAAAAGAACTGAATTACCAGTGTCTTAAAGTAAAATAATCAATATTACGGCAATAAAATACAGTAGAAACTTGAAGTTTAAGTTAAAATTCACTGAAATGCGCTCACCAAGCAACAATAGCAGAGATTTTATATTAGACACCAGCTATTTTACTTTGTTACTTAGGATTAAATTTGTAGGTGTTTTCTTTCCCATAAGAAATCAGATTTTCCAGATGTTACAATAAGTCTGTTAGAAGGAACCACTATATATGAATATAAACCACAGAGCTCATTGCAAATATTTGCAAAATATATCATTGCAAATATTCAATTTTCCATACTTTTCTTTCCTAAACACAACTTTCCAAAACCAAGCAGAGGGTCTACCACTTACAGTTTGAAACCCTGAAACACAAATCTGCCATTTTAAACAGAGTATATTTTTTGTTTAATCGAGCACGTACTTGAGGGCACTCATGTTTATGAGAACCTTTGACGGAAAGAAATAAAACAAGAGAATATGTTTATAAGACATTGGCTTCAAAATACATTCGCCTTCTTGGAATGAAAGCTCCTTATAATCCTTTGTCTGTACATTCTCTGGACAAACAGTAATATGTCCTACACCAAATACCTGGTAAGTCTACTTATTCCATATAAGCATATTCCATATAAAAATTCGCATATGCGTGCAGCACAGAAAGGTGCTATGAAAAGAAAGATTAAGTAGATATCCAGGAACAGAGGAATAGAAAATAAAAACGGAAATGAGAAAATTTGGTCATGAATTAAAAGGAAATATATTACAGGCCCTTTTGCACATAATTAGGCTTAAAGAGAAGGCTTGCTGGTTTTCACACTGCGCAGCCCTACAAAATTCTTGTGAATTTGTATCCAGCATTTAAAATTATTAGGAACTGGTTCTCTTAACATTGCCTGCTTTTATTCATATGGCTTACTGAAATATTTTGTGTACAGCCTTGGTTCAGTAAGGAATGTCAATAACCAGGGCACCATCACAAAGGTTTTCTTACACTGCCCCTCCTGAGGCCTTCAGAATACAATGCAGGACAGATTGTAGCTGTGCTGTGAACCACCTCCTCTGGGTTTTCTGTGAATTTAACTGTGTCTGACTAGCACCAGGCATTTGAGATCCCAATACTTGCATGTCTGTAGTCTCAAAGTCTGTGTGTATTCAGCACGTGTGAATTTATTTAAAACAAAGCTACTTTCAAGGACAAAACTATCTACATACTAAATTTTATCTTGCAGCCCACAACGCTGACAGATGTCCTGGAAAGTTTTTATAAAAGTACCGCACAATTCACGGCACATTCTAAGAAAGTGGGGGACCAAAACTTTTCTTAAATGCTGACTAAGCATTTTTTTGGACCAACATACTACAACAGTTTTACCAAATGTTGAATGAGTATCTGTGTCTTAATTACTTGTATCAGCAGCTTCTCAAACCAGTCATGTGGCTCCCCACGATTTTTTAACCAGCACCCACAGCTGATTCAACTGTGACCGCTGGTGACAAAGAAGCAGAGGGAAGCACTGGCAGGGGCACAGAAATGGGGACGCCTAACATTTGGGAACATGTTTAAGAAGCACCGAGCAAGCGGGCGGCACTAAGGAGACAAAAAGGGCAAAGAAAAGAGGATGGCAAAGAAGCCTTCATGACCAATTCTGTGGAGAACGAGCCGGATGGCAATTAGAAGGGGGGTCAGTGCATTTCGTCTGTGGGATGAGGGTATAAGAAATCTCCAGGACACAGCACTCACTGCACAAGTATTGCTTTGACCTCCCTTCAAAAAGGAAGGCGCAGGGCAGTGGCTGAGGCAGGGCATGAGGGAGGTGGTGGACATCGAGTATTGTGGCCAGTTCTGGGCCACTCAGTTCAGGGAGGACACTGACGGACTGGAGCAGGTCCAGAGAACGCCAGCGAAGATGGAAGATGGTGAAGGGCCTGGAGCACAAGTCCTATGAGGAATGGCTGACAGGGCACAGAGGGCTCAGCCTGGAGAAAAAGAGGCTCAGGCAGGACCTTATCACTCTCTACAACTCCCTGAAAGGAGGCTGTAGCCAGGTGGTGCCTGGCCTCTTCCCCCAGACAGGACAAGAGACGACAGTCTCAAGCTGCACCAGAGGAGGTTCAGGCTGAACACTATGAAAAAATTCTTTACAGGAAGAGCGATTAGATATTGAATGAACTGCCCGGGAATCACCGTCCCTCGCTATGTTTAAGGAACTGAGTGCCACGGCCAGACTGACACGGGGTGCTGGGACACAGGCCGTACCCGGCGATCCCGGCGCTCCCTTCCTACCGCACACGCTCCGCCATCCTGCGGGGGCTGAGGCGAGGCGCAGTGCGCGTGCTCCGCTGTGGCGCATGCGCGGGGCCGCCTGTCGGCGCGGGAGCGCTCGGCTCCGCTCCCCCCGGCCTGGGCAGTCCCTGCACGGGGGCCCCGGCCCGTCCGCCGCGGTGCGCCGGGCGGTGGCGGAGCGGGATCCCCGCGGGAGGGCGAGGCGCGGTGAGTAAGGAGCCGACGGACCCGCGCAGAGCAGCGGGGTTGCTGCGCTCCCTGGAGGAGGCAGCGATGGAGGCGGCAGTCTTAAAGCTGCTCCCTCTGGACCCGCGAGATGAGGGCACCCAGCGGTGCCGGTTGGGACCTGCCGCGCTCTCCTTCCTGGGAGCCAGGATCGGCGCCCCGGTGAGGATCTCCGTGCCCGGCGGCTGCTGCGTGTGCACGGCGTGGCCCCGGCACGACCTAGCGGACGGGTACCTGCAGGCCGACCTCACCTGCAGCACCGCGGGGCTGACGGCGCGGGACCTGCGCGGCCTCTCGCTGAGCGTGGGCCGGCTGCAGCTGCTGCCGTACCGACAGCTGCGAACTGCCACTGTGAGAGTCGTCCTCAAGAGCGCCGCGCTGAAAAAGTCCACTCCCAGGGCGGTGTTGCAGGAGACGATCAGAGAACTGCTAAGAAATGTGTACGTTTCGTCTCGTTATGTTGTTACTGTTGCCCCGAGTCCCGAAAATCCCGTGGTGCATATTGAAATACTGTCTGCATCTCCTTTGAAGGAGGGAGCTGGATTGATAACTCCCCAAACAAGCATAAAAATTAAGGGGGTGGTCACTTTAGAATGGTACAGACATCTGTCAGAAGACACTGCAAAAATTCCAGTTGCAGGACTAGATGATGTGGGGAAGTCTTTGAAAGAAATGATTGATCTGCCTTTCCGCTTTCCAAAGACTTTCAAAAAGCTGGGTCTTTCTGTCCCTAATGGAGTGCTATTAATTGGGCCCCCAGGTGTAGGGAAAACTCTAATGGTAAAGGCAGTAGCAAGAGAGCTGCGTGCGTATCTGTTTGGCATCAGTGGCCCAGCCCTCCACGGTTCAAGACCAGGAGAAGGTGAAGAGAATTTGCGAAGAGTCTTTGAAAAGGGCAGAGAGATGTCAGACGAGGGCCCAACCATTCTCTTTTTTGATGAGATTGATTCTTTATGCCCAAAGCGAGGAAGTTCAAACAATGCTCCTGAAGATCGTATTGTTGCTCAGTTGCTGACGCTGCTGGATGGTGTCGGGAGTGAGGGTAAGATGGTCATTGTGGCAGCAACAAACAGGCCTGATGCCTTAGACCCTGCACTGAGAAGACCTGGCAGATTTGACAGAGAGGTAAATAAACCCTGTTACTCATATGTTTTTCTTTCTTTATTGAGGTGGAAGGGGGGTGTTAATATTTTTTTTAATGTCTTCTAGTCATGTTTCATAGTAGGATTCTGCACATTTGGGACAGGTGTCTTGTTTCTGTCTTTAGTTTGCTGCAACTTGCGTATGGATGTTTTGGGGTTTTTGACTCAGAACATTGGGAGCTCCAATACTTGAAAAGGCACAGGAGGAGTCTTTTTATCATGAAGATATTGACCTGATCCTGAGGGGGTTTGTTTGCTTGCTTACAGATGCTTAGCTTTACAGGATTGGATTTTTTCCATTTAAATCCTAGATTGAAGATTTCTCTTTAAAAATTTATTGTGACAGAGAACTAGTAGCCTGTTGTGTCAAAACTTCTATTCAGTTTTCAGTAACAGAGGTGGAAAAACTTCCATTAATCTAGCAGTCCAAAGAAGAAACGCACATGCAGTTATGCAACACACAGTGCTTGTACTGTTTATTTTCCTGGATAAACCCATTCTTGGGTCACCAGTTTAATCAAGTTCTTTAATGCTTTCATAATTAGAATAATGATTTTCATTCTTTTCTGGGATTTATAGATTGTTGAGGTGTATTTCTATGACAATGTTTTACCAGGTTTTCAATAATATATGAATGTTTATCTATTTTATTTTTTTCTCTCATATTAGTCTAATTTAGTGCTTGTGATATAAGGAAATTGTTATTTCAGTGTTACGGGACTTGATAAACACTATCTGACAGTTTCTTAAAAGTTTTATGAACAACTCTTTATGCAAACACTGTTCATTTCGAAAATAAATGGTATTTTAAATACTAGTCATTTGTACCATGCTGGTAGTAGATTTCCTGTAAAACTCTTTAGTTGGGATATAAGTAGGTATAAATTTTTAGTAGCCAATATAAAGCAGACACAAAAGTGCTTGCCTAGGTCTATAAAATAAATGAGTATGGCAAATTATCTGCTTAAAATTTTTATTTATTCTGTTTGGTTTAGGTTATTATTGGGACCCCAACAGTTACACAGAGAAGATCCATCCTGCAGTTGCTTACATCTGATATGCCCATTTCTGCAGAGGTTGATTTGGCTAAGCTGGCAGAAATGACGACTGGGTATGTTGGAGCTGACCTTACAGCACTCTGCAGAGAAGCTGCTATGAAGGCTGTGTCCCACAGCTCTTTGGTATGGTTGCAAATCAGTCAAGAACAACGTCAGTAATATTTGTACTACCCTTTCCTCATTAAGACTTTACTTGAAAAGCTCAACAGGTTGAAGATTCACACCGAGCATAATATAAATATAAATATAAAATTATTTTTGCTCATCCTTTCAGTTCTCTCCTTAGTTCTGTTACTGCATCTGTGGTTTAATAGTGGCATTTTATAGCCTGTTTGAAATAAAATGTGTTACATTCTTCAGTGTGTGGTGAAAATGGATTTTGCAACTTTTTTATTTCTATTCATGAGATTGTAGGACGTGATGTGTATTAACCCTGAAAGCAGCTATTTGATTTAGCAGATCACTGCCTAATGGAGCTATAATTTATGGAATTGTAGTTTTCTCTGAAACATTAGTTTCTGATAAAATTGGGTTTTTTCCAGTGTAAAAACTTGCTATTAAAGAGGTTATATTTTACTTTATGTTATATTTTTGTGTCTGCAGTGTTTAAGCTCATTAGGTCAGGAATTGACTTCCTTATTAGTTGTATTTGGCCTTATGCAAAGTATTTTGCATGTTAACGTAGCATTTAAGTATTGCATTAAAATGTTGTTAGTATGCTCTATCTGGGGTTTTTTTCAGGATTCAACTGAAACTGGAACCATGATTAACATGGGAGATTTCCAAGAAGCTTTTAAAAAAATTCAACCATCCTCTTTTCGAAGTGCAGTTGGACTAACAGAGTGTAAACCTGTGACTTGGGAGCAAATTGGTGGTCTTGAAGATGTAAAATTAAAGCTAAAACAGGTAAACTAATTTCTGATTTATACTCCAAAATATTCTGTACGCTGCATTATGAAAATTATTTCTCTTGCAAATTACCTGATTATAAATTGTATTTTAAACATTATTACAGTGTTATTGCAGTGTTTGAGTTAGAAATCTTGCAGTCACAAGGTACCACCACCAGGCATAGTAATATCATGGGAAAATAGGCATGTTTTTAGTTGCTGAAAAATATTTAATTTGTAGCCAGATAATTTGTCCATTCTTGAATATTTATCCAGGGATGGCTCTTGGCTGTTACCTCTTCAGGATTGCTTTTAGTTCTGTTTCAAGTGGAAAATTTAAGCAGGGGGCATTATGTGAAGAAAGACTAAGTCAGTATTCTCTGATTTCCAGTTAATGTTTGCATCAAGGAGAGGAAATTATGTTCTTGGCAGTTTTATTAATTGCTTGTTACTGAGAATTTCATCCCTTTTTTATGTATTGACAGAGTATTGAGTGGCCTATGAAATTTCCTGAAGCATTTGCCAGGATGGGTCTCTCTCATCCCAAAGGTATTCTTCTCTATGGGCCATCGGGGTGTGCCAAAACCACACTGGTGAAGGCTGTGGCCACGAGTTGTCACTGTTCCTTTCTCTCTGTAAGTGGTGCTGACCTGTTCTCACCTTACGTTGGAGATTCAGAGAAGATTTTGTCTCAGGTACAGATTTTAGTTTGTGTAAGGTTCTATTTTCAAGTCTATTTTTGCTTGGGTTTTGTAAAGTATTAATTAGACCTAAATTTTGTTTAGGTCTAATTTGTTTTTTGTCTAAAAAATCAAATTTTGTTGTTGAAAATATGATAGAGCTCTTATCTGATTATAAAATAAAACTGGCTTACTGATTCACATATAGATAAGGTGAGAATCTATCCCTAAAATTATACCAGTCTTAAACTTTGGAAGTGTTTCTAGCCTTTTGTTTTCAGTTCATTTAGGAATATAAATAAGGAGCAGAACTTGCCAATAGCAAATGTAAGCCAGAACAGCTCTTAAAAATCATTACAAATGTACTTTTAAAGTTAAGCAAAATACAGACTATTTGTAAGTGGGATTCTTCTTTCACTTTACCTGATAGAATGCAGGCATTAATGTTTTATTTTATTAACATTTGTTGAAAAGGTTTTTCGCCAAGCAAGAGCAAATACTCCAGCAATAATATTCCTAGATGAGATTGATTCTATCTTGGGATCTCGGGCACACTGCAGAAGTGGCCATGGTGTCTCAGAGCGGGTTCTTTCTGTTCTTCTCAATGAATTGGATGGGATTGGGCTGAAAGTTACAGAAAGAAGAGGAGGCAAGCTACAGCTTGAGGCTCAATGCCAAGAACAAAGTGATGAGGAAAGAAAGGTATTTATGCTCCCTTTTCTGTATAGGAAGAATGAGAAGTGCTGTCTAGTTTTTTCAAAAATTTTAGTTGTTGGCATTCAGATTTTAAATTTAAAATCCTCAAACTTAAAAACATACAAGAAGCTCTTTTACTCTGTCTTAATTACTAGGTTTTAGAATATACTGTATATAGGCTGCTGATTGTTTTTACATACACTGTTCCTCAATGAGGCTTTGTTTGAACAAAATACCCACGCAAGCTAATGAGCATTACTAGTTGGGTGTTCATCTTCTGTCAATTTTCTTGACACTAAAGTAGTTTTTTAGACTGATTGTGCAATTTTTACTCTTAAACAAGTTCCTCCCTGAGCTTACTTTTTATTCATACTTCTACTTCATTTGCAATTCTTTCTCACACATAATGCATACAGAAGCAGCACAGTTATGATCAGTTATTTAAACAAAACTCTTACCCTCACTTGCCAATGGTTTGTTCATAACATTTAATATTTAGCTTTTTTGTATATAAATTTCTTCTTGTGATGATACTCTCTGGGGGAATCATAAAGAAAACAGTTACAAAATTGTAGGATACTGTATTTTTTGCATATAAAAAGTTCTTTGTTACAATCTGGTCAAAGAAAAGTCTTTATTTATTGACAAGGCAGATACTAACTCTATTTCTTCTTTGTCATATAATCTGCCCTGCACCAAGGCATTTTTTTATCTCAAGAAAGAAGAAAAGAGTACATGTAAAATTACATGGTCTTTTTGCCCTTCCCCTCTTGTCATTAGTAGTTAACTAATATATTTTGATAGTAACTATCTCAACCATGTTGCACTAATTTGTTTACATTATCTCTTACTCAGCTAGAGTTTCAGGAAACTTTGAACAATGATTTCATGGTAGTTGCTGCAACAAATAGACCAGATATGCTTGATGATGCCTTACTCCGTCCTGGAAGGCTGGACAAGATGATCTATATTCCACCTCCAGATCTGAAGGTATTACACATCCATACGTGGCTTTAAAGGGAGAGATATTAATTGCCAGCATACTTTAAGAGCAAAGGGGGCATATTCCTGTAACCAGCTTAACAAGTGATGGGTGTTTCACTGGAGATGAGTCACCAAATTCAAAGTACAATGAAAAAAATTTTAAAAGTAATAAAGATATTTGTATTTTAAACACCAATAACATTTTAAGTGATGTAGGCAGTTATAATATTGCATGTGGAAAATAGAGAAAATGTATAAATACATTTACACATGTATAAATACAATACAAAATCAAGCTACAATTCAGGACATACCAAAATAAGTTGTCTGTCCTTGCTTCAAATAACTTTTGTGTACTGTTCCTAAGGCTAGTGTAGCTATTTGTCCTGAGCTTCACAAAAAAATGTTGTCCCAAAGCATGCCAAATCAGGCCTGTTCAGCCTAAAATACTTTGTTTTCATGAAGCAAGGAGTGACTGTGAGTCACAAATGTATGAGACCACCAGAAGTGCATTATCTCCATTAATAGCATTTTATTCTTCCACCAAAACCAGGTAGTTTTGGTACTTTTCTGTATTTTCCTCGGCTCTAATTTCAAGTTTGGTACTGCTTTGGAGGAAAATTAATTTTTGGTTTGTTTGGTTTTGTTTTCTTGCATAATATACACCAATTTTCAGGGAAGACTTTCCATTTTGAAAATCTGCACCAAAAAAATTCCATTAGATACTGATGTGTCATTACAAGATGTGGCAGTCCTAACAGACCTCTTCTCTGGAGCTGATATTGAAAATCTGTGCAAGGAGGTAAGAAATATTCCTGGTTCATCTGTGAAATAAACTGTAAATAACAACCTTGAATGAAGAAAGAGAGCTAACTCATAGATGTTACTCTGTAGTACAGGCTCTTTCCCAGTTTGCATTGAAAATCCAAAGAAAATTATTAAAAGAAGAAGTATTGTTCAGAAGAACTGAACAACAGTTCATTCTTTAAATAAAAGAGCTAAATAAGAATAAAATCTGTCTGTGATAATGTACCAGAAGTTAAGGAACTGTATACACTTTATTTCATGTGGCCCTCTAATCCATGCTCACGTCTAGGTGAATTGCATTCTTTGTACTGCAGGCTGAAATTACCAGGTACTGTCAAGTCTAGAGAGAAAAAAAATGAGAAGAAAAATCCAGAATTTGAGTTGAGTTGTATAAAAAACAGAAGACTAGTAAGAAAATCCAAATACATAAGTGATAAAGGACATATTGACTAATCCAGACAGAAAAAGTGAATGAAAAAGTTGTGGTAACCTTACTTAGATCTTTATCTGTTGTTAAATAACTGTAAGTTATGCAATGCTGTTTTCAGATGCTTTAACTAACGTTTTGTTCCTTGTAAAATATTTTAGAATACTTACAGTATTCTTTGCAATTTAAAACATGATAAGGACTAAGTTGTTTTTCTTTTAAAGGCTGCTTTGTTGGCATTGCAAGAGAATGGACTCAAAGCAACTGCTGTAAGACAGGAGCATTTTGTGAAATCGTTGAAGACTGTAAAACCATCTTTAAACATAAAGGACTTGGAAATTTTTGAAAAATTCTCTAATCAAGAATTAGCCTCTTGAATCTAAAAAGGAGTGGCTTAAGTATATTTTAAGTATATTACGAAGTTTTTGAAAAGGTTTGTATCTTTCCCACTTTTTAATACTGTACTTACTGTAGTTTTTAGGGAGTGTGAAATACAGTAAACCATCACTTGTGAAAAGTTCTGTAATTTCAATAATGAATAATAAATTAAAATCTTGTTCACTTTGGGCAGGTTTACGTCTGATGAAACAAGTAATTTAATTACTTAGATAAAACATCGTGGAGCACCTTAGTGTTACCGTAGATTTCCTGCTTTTAAGTACAAAAATGGCGTAATAAGAAAATTTCAAATGTGTTTTGAAGTCTCCAAAAGACAGCAAATATGTAAGAAATATAAAAGCTTTCAGGAAATTAAGGAGGAGGAAGTCCTATTCTATATAAAATACAAGGTGTTTTATATGTGCCTGTCTACAGGCTTACTTTCTTACGAGCAGATTCCAAAATACAGTGGCAGTGAAAAGGTTGACAGTGCTTAACTCCTTGGTGTAGCTTTGGAAGTCAGGGGTTTGAGGAGTAATTTTGGATTAGTTACTGCTTACTGTACAAACATTTGGATTGAGCAAGCAGATAACAAGTATGTAATCAACTCAAACTATAATAATTTCTCCTTTAGAAAAGGGACTTTGCTTAATGACAATTTCTGCAGAATTATTTTCCCCACCCAGCCATTCCTTCTCAATACATTTTTGTAGATTGCCTTCTAAAATACACTGACGCTCCTAAGGAAATTGGTATTACACATATCAAAGTGTGCCTTTTAACTTCATAGAGTAGGAAGGTTTTTATTTTTTATTGTCTTTTCTCAGTGAAAATGCTTGTGAACAAAATACACCAGTGTCAAAGGCAGTTCCTTATTTCAGCAAAGGTTCTGAAGTTTTAAGCCCATTAACAAATATTTCTTTCTCATAACAGACGCACTAGGGACTGCACTGAGTGTAGTTTATAATGAGATGGATCACAAAAGGAAGTTCCAAGGCAGTTGGTGACTGAGGATGGCAAAAGGCAGTAGTAGAAGCTGTTGTAACCTGGGAAGGATTCAGATACAAACAACTGCCCTACAGCTTGGTGGGTTTCATCATCAGTTTATACAAAGGGCCATCCTGTAGCTTTATTGGTGGCAACAAATAGACAGTGCTCATGACCTTCCCAAATACACAAAGGTTTCTCAGCAGCAGTGCTGAGGAAAAGAATGAAAACTGTCTGTTTTGCTTTCCAGTGTTTGAGAATTGGAATTGCTGGGCATGAAAGTTGTTAAAGTAAAACGCTGACACCTCCTTTGCCTCAAAGATGCTGCTGCTTAACTTCCACACTTGCCCCCTAGAAGGACCAGCCTAGCTGATTGTGCCCTGTCGTGTCTGTTCCTTGGCGCAGGGAGCGAGTAGAACATGCAGTAAAGGCAGCCTCTCCTTCCTATCGCTGCTTTCCAGGGGCCAAGAGAGAAGGGGAGAAACCAACGTACGGGAGTTGCCTGCTCTCACCTCGCGCCTGCCCCTGGTAGTTATTCTCAGAGAGGGATATTGGGAAGCGATGGGAGCTGTGGAACACAAAAGTGGTGAGAACCTGGGCCTGGGTTGAGCCTTTGCTGCAGCACAAGGGGACGTGGTGACACTGGGCTCCTCTTCTGGTCGCCGTAGGTGCCTCCCTGAGCTCTGAAGAGGCAGGCTCTGTAGTCACCTGGGCCTAGATACCCTGTTCTTTGGGCAGCTGCCTGGAGAAGGGGACAGACAGGAAGATAGAGGAGAAACGGAGAAGCCGGGTTTGGGTGCTGCAGTCACAGGAGAGAGGAGGATTGGCGCGGGAGNGAGCGCTGACCGCCGCCGCCAGCATGAGCAGGGGCATCTGGCACACGCTTAAAACGAAAAGAGAAGTAAGTTTCCCTGAAGGGTCGGGGCCGTGGTACCCGCCCGCGGGTAGGGATGCAGAGGGCTCGGGCGGCTGCACCGGGGTCGTCACTAGATTTCCCGAGGAAATGGGACCGGCGTAAAGTTCATATATTAAACGTGAGGTGTGGAGAAGGGTAATATAGAGGTAAAAGTGAAATTCACGTATTAAAAGTGTACTGGTGTAAAGAGTAATATAG
Organism: Tichodroma muraria; assembly: GCA_013390105.1. Taxonomy (NCBI): domain Eukaryota; kingdom Metazoa; phylum Chordata; class Aves; order Passeriformes; family Sittidae; genus Tichodroma; species Tichodroma muraria. The sequence continues at coordinate 14,532 of WAAG01060504.1, forward strand.
AGGCAATGTACGTGAACAGGTAATCCCTTCCTAGTTTTGTGTAACCCTTGCTCCCCCTACTCGTGGGTCTGTAGCTGGGACATAAGTTCAGTTCTCTTCTCTATTTTATCTTTCAGCTCATTCCCCTGGCCGGAATATTGTCCTTGGCAGCAGCTGGGGCATTCTCTTTTTGTGTCTATTCCCTATTCCGAAAATCTGATGTGATGTAAGCAAAGACTTATTGTTTGGAGCTTACCCTAACTTTTTTTATTCAACTGAGTATTTGACCATCATGTTTTACACACACACAGAGAAAAGGTGCCAGGCACATGTTCCAGAGTACTCAGAATACTGGTAATGACTAAAGTATTTGCAGATTGTAAATAGTGAGGAAATTAATTAATTTGGAGTGTAGTCCAAGTTGTTTCCTAACTTTTGATCCAATAATTATGTTTTTTCTTTGCTTTAGGTATAAGAAGTTTTAAATGTTCTAATCAAGAATTTCATATAACCACATAGGTAGATGAGATGCACATATATTGCAACCAGGCTATTGACTTGTATAAAAAGAACAGTGTTTGATATTATTAACTTAAGATAGTATTCCAATGGCTTGGCTGGTAATTGGAGCCAAATCCTATACTCTTAAAGCTTTTGGGTGTTTATTTATTTATTTTAAAGTGATTGGAATAGGCATTTTAACTGTCAGGGTGAAAGTCCCCTTACTTTGTGTCTTTATTCAGTTTTGGGTTTTCAGCTTGCTTCTCTCACAATGATACGTGAACAGTTCTGGCTTGCTTGGTGCTTTAGAAGCTGCAAATAAAGCAAGCCATCGATTCCTATCCAGATTTTAAAATATAGTGCCCAAACCTGTAAATTTGTGTTTTAGGGAACTCCTTACTTAAGTGAATAACTCTCCTGACAATAAGCTGCTCATATGAAAATGTATGCAAGGACGCACCTTAAAACATAATACCTGATTTATCTTCTTTTAAAGCATTCACAAGATTGGCAGTTCAGAACCATGGGAAACTATTGATCCTGCCAAGCCTCAGAAGGTAATTTATACATATAATATATATATAAATAGCATAAATTTCCAACACAGTGAATCAGTTCTTTTAATGTGTAAGAACTAGCAAAATATGAATGAGAAAACAAGTGTAACGTTGATATATATCTAGTTAAAAGTCAAAACAAATGTTTCATTCATTATTTTATGTCTTCCCCCTATTACCTAATGATAGGGATTCAGCTCTTGCACTGTAGGTCTGATCTTAAATTAATACCATACTTCTGGGTTTTGTCCTATGTCCATTGCCACCCCAAGCATCCATTTATTCAATTCCATTGAAAACAGTGGAAACTTGGAGTATAGAGGAAGTGTTCCTTGTTCCTGAATTACAGAATTGAGTAAGAATGTTTGAGTACTGCAGCCTTGAAGGAAAAATATCTTAATTTAATAGAGCGCTTAGGATAAGGAGAAATAAAATTATTTTATTACTTTATTAATATCCAAGTGATTTTATTCAACAAATTATTATGTCATGTGTCGTGTATTTCTGAAAGGAGAATGTAAAGCCACTAGAACTTCTTCACCAATAAGTTGATGTTTGGTATGGGGGGTGCAGGAGTGGAGTAAATGCTCACTGGGATTTTACTAACTTTCATATTTTCCATTTCTTCCAGCTGGTAACAATCAATCAGAAGTGGCAACCTATAGAAGAGCTGGAAAAGGTCAAAAAGATTACAAAGTGAGAAGGTTCTGTTGCCTCAAAAAGGTACCCTATGAATCTAGTGGAATCACTTCTGCACAAACTTGACTACTGAAATCAGTGTGCGGAAATGCTTCTGCTACATTTTTAGGGTCTCCCTACATTTTTTTGGACTCTGGATGAGGAGTTTCATGTTGCTTTAGACATACAGCATCCACATAGTCCAAAAATCTTATCCAAAATGCTCATTTTCAATAAGCATTTGATGTAAATTTTTGAGTGTTCAGTTGGTAATTATGGATCAAAAACCCTTCATAGTTTCTGTAGAATTTCAGGATTTGTTTCAAATGCATTAGTTTTGCCATTTTATTCATTTTTAATAAAATAAATTCTAAACTTAAACATTTCATGTAAATTGCCCTAAAGCCTTTCTAACTTGGGATTTCTGGTCTCCTTCCTTTCTGTTCTGTATTTCAATGTTATATGGAGACCAAAGTCATAGCAAGAGGATGTCTTTGTATGGCAGCATATGTGGTCATAAAGGACCCTTGTATTCCTTGTCTGTGTTAGATGTGGGGACAGACAATAAATGACAATAAATGCATCCAATGGCAGAACAGTCCTTTTGTAGATATTTTCTGTATGTGCCCTCTTCCAAGCAGTTTCTCTATCTATTCCACAGTTTCTTTTACTATGGATGTTCAGAATAAGTAATCCTTTCTGTGAGGAAGAAGGCAAAAGTGAAACAACTGCTAATGGGGAAAAGTCCCCTTAAAGGAGTAATAGTCAAGTGCTTTAGGTTATTCTGCTGCAGCAATGACAAACTTCAGTTAGAAAAGCTGTCTCCTGAATTCCAAGGTAGCTTGGCTTCAGAGGCTTTATGTTTTCTTCAGCTGAGAAAAAAAATAATTTAAATGTTGCATAAATATTTGTTTATCTAGTAAGGATGACTCAGCAGAATTTAGGGATTAGCGTGAGAGGAACTACTAGTCTTCAGATAAAGTCCTTATCTTGCATTTTAAGGAATGACATTACAAGAAGATTGGATTCATAGAACCACAAAAATACAGTGCTCTGAGGAATACAAGTTTTAAGTATTTTAAAACAAAACATTTTAGAATATTTCTCTGTATTTCCGTATTTCTACTGGACTGTAACAAAAGCAAAGTGCTGTGCTCTGAGTTGATGCATTAATTGAGTTTGTTCTTCAGTAAGTCACTTTTTTTTGGCTGCAAATACTATGACCTAATTATCTGTCAACATTGGGGAAATAGTGTAAGTAATTTTTAGTTAATTTTTGTATTTAGCCACATTTCAGTGATGTTTCCAGCAGCACATTAAGCAGTGAGACTGCTGTCAGTCATAGATTGTTGCTTCTCTTATGTCCTGAAGCATAACAGCTCTGGTAATAAAACTGTTTTGCTTTGTAAACTGTTCTGTTTTTCTTTATTAATACAGATTTTTTGGGGAGGGTTTTCACACAATATAAGAAATCAAAATATTTTTTGGCAGTTCAAAAGGATTATGAATATTGTTAAAGTTCTTAGGGTTTTGTGTCTTCTCTGACTGTCCCTAAAAATCTGTCTCCTGTGCAGAGGAGGATTTGTTCTTGTAAGTAGCATACACCAAGAGCAATTACTATATCTCCCTGCTCAGCTACTCAACATCAATCTCTAAAGCAATTAATTATTTCCTTGTTCTCCAAACAGTAAACATTCAACTGATTGAATTTTATGAGCTGATGTTTATGAGAACAGTAAGACTTCCCTGATCTGTGTCATGCAAACCCATGAGTTTTCATTCCATGAACAGTTTAGAGGCTATAGAAGTAATTTAACGATGTTCTTATTTCTCTTCATTTCCTTCACTCCCATTAGTCTCCTACTCCATTCTGTTCTTGGTTTTGGTTTGGATTTTTTGGCCAATTTTGGTTTTTTTAGCAATCACTATCTTTGCTTACCCTAGCTAGTACATTTCCATGGAACTATATCACTTCCAAATTTCATATTAATTACAAAGTTTAATAAAAATGGTCACTATCTTGTTAGTTTCCAGTGTAGGTCAGAAACCATTAGAAATGTGTTTTAATAGTTCTAATCACTATTAGAAATCCATCATTAGAATCTATGGTCATGCTTCTCTAACTTTTTCTATGTAGTCTATATGTAAATAGCTTTTGGGAAGAACAGAAGAATAGAAGGTTGCTTTTTGCAGTGTATATACAATGAATTTATAATTTTTGTTATTACAGAAGTACTTCAAGGCCTTAAAACTGCAGATGTTGCAGTGGTGTGGTTATCAGGGAGCTGTGTTGGGTTTTTTGGTTTCTTTGCATGTGATAGCCCATTTGAATTCTTTGCATGTGATAGCCCCAATGTCAGCATTTCTCCTTCTGACCCCCTACATTTCTCTGCCACAAGATGCTATCAGTGTAGTTCTGCACTGTCTGGTTACTTCAGTGGTGCCTTTCTGCAGAAAATAGTAACTTACAGTGGGGCCTGATGCAACTGTTGAAGGAAATGGTTCATCCTGCAGTTGTTGTCTGCCTTAGTGCTGAGGGTGGCTGTCCCCAGGACTAACTGTGGAAAACAAACAAGAGTAATGGGAGTGATTCATTGAATCCATCCAATATTTGGTGTTGGACACTTCCCAGAAAAGCTTTCAGGTTAAACAAATGTGGCACAGTTTTCATTTGCTGTCCGAAGCCTTTGCTGTCCGGCACATCCCTGCCACATGGGAGCACACAGACAATGAAATCCCATAAAAAGTGTAACTGAAATGGAAATGAAAGCAATACTGCTGGCATGGCCTCGGGCACTGGGATTGGACTTGGTGAGTGTTGCCCTTCAAGTGCTGATGTGTACAGGGAGCAGGCAGCTTGTTTGCCCAAAGCTCTCTCTGTCAGGAAGCAGCCAATGGCCCCTGATGGTGCCCATCCAAAGCACCTTCACCTGTGCGCCTGCCTCGCCCTGACCAAAGATCACACACCCTCACCGAGGCTGAGCCAACCCTATTTGTGCTGGACCTTGCCCAGATGAATAAGGGGTTTAGTTTAATTAGCGTTTACTTTTAGATAATTTTGTTGCGCTTATGTTCTGGCCAGGGCCATTACTGGGGAGGTGCTGCCCTTCAGGGCTCACCCAGGACATGGGAGAGCCCCTCACAGCATGAGGAGCCCAGGGCCTGGGGCAGATTTCACCCTAAGGAATGAGAGCTGTCCTGAAGCATCGCCATGGTGCCTGTGTGGGGAGAGGGCCATGTGAGCAAGGTGTAAGAGTTGGGGTGGCAGAGCACTCTTAGGAGCCCAAGAGACAGTTTGTCTGGGTATCAGGATATAGGCCAGTACTGGCCTTCACTACCAGGTTACCTAATTAATTTAAATGAACCCTTGTTTCTTAGCAACAGGGGCATGACAAAGGGTTTGGTTTGGTGTTGGTTTTTACATTTAAGACTTCCGAGGTTTGGCCTGCTGTGCCTGGCCAGCTCTGTGGCCTCTGTTCGGGGTTTGTGACGCTGCACAGGCTGCGTCCGGAGTCCCTGGAGGTGTCCGAGGTGTCCCGGTTGGGGGCTCTGTGTGTGGAGCCCTATGAACAGCCCTGGCTGTGCAGCAGCAGCAGTGACAGCCAGGGCCGGGGGGCTGGGCTGGCTGGTGTGCTCCTGTCCTGGCTGGCAGTGCCATTTCTGCTGCTCATGGCCAAGATTTGAAAGTGCGTAACGTTCCCTATAAGGTCCATATAAATGACTTAGACTTCATCATGCAACATTTTTAAGATAAGGCAAGTCACTTTTGTGAGCATCTTTCCAGAAAGTTTAAAAAGTGTACTTGTGAGCATCTGTTAAAATTCAGATAGATGTGCTTCCAGTTTTACTGGCTGTCAAGCAGTAAAAAAATCACTCACTTCAACTTGAAATATTTGAGATAGAATATTTCTAGACTCTGGTATTACTTTTTTGCTGCCTCTCACATCCTCCTCCCTATTTTCTATTGAGACTCATTTCTTTTGGCACTTGTTGGCACATGTTTTCTTCTTGACAAATCTCTTTCTGTCTCACTCATCAAAACAAACACATCAGAAAAACTTAGATTTTTCTTGGCCTAATTTATTTCTTTGTTACTACTGTTTATTGGTGGACTTGCACTGTATTCTAGAAAGTTACATGTCAAATGAGGAGATCAGAATATAGTTAGTTAGTCTGGTGGTTTAAACTAAGAAATTAAGCAGAAGAGGCCCTGCTTTTAATGTTTGCCTTCCTTCTCCCTCTCTCCTCTTCTGCTTTGCTTTATTTATGCTCATGGATTGTAATAAATGCATCATGGGTGAAAAAAAAAGGCAGAGCCTTACTAATAACAGTAAGGATACATAGAATGTAAACATTTCAAGAAGTCATTATATGCATAAATAACAAAAGTACTTAAAAATTGTCTTTCATTTTTAAAAAAATGAAGTACAAGTTTGAGCCATAAACATAAGCATGCATTATCCTTCAATAGACTCACATAAAAATGTTTGCAGTTTTTCTTTGGATTTGTTAACAAATTAGCATTATGTTGGTAGGTAGGGTCCATTCTAGCTCTAAATTATGCTGCTGCAGACAAATAAAGGCCGTATCTGCTAATAATGTTATGGGAGGCTCTTACTTACCCACTCCTATCTGGATATCTTTTGTTTTGAGTAAGGGCTGTTCTGTTACAAAAATTCTGTTCATCTGGTTGTTTCTTTGCAAGTAAATGGTAAAATAATTTGTTCATGTTCTGTAACTCCAAACTTGAAGTGGTCTGGCAGTTTTTAATCCTAAGCACTATAAATCATAGTGATTCCTGTGGCAGACTGTGATAATTCCAGTCCAGCCAGAAGCTGTGAAACAGCTTTTTTTTGTTTGTGTATTTTTTGAGTAATTAGAAGACATAATTTCTATAAGTTCAAACTCCCTTAGTTATCCCTCAGCCAGATTTGCTGACTTCACTGACCCCAAGTGTTGCTGAAGCAGAGGGAGGAGATGATAGCTTTTGAACTTGGGACTTTTATCACAGACATTGATTTTATAATCAGATTTCCTTGCTGAAGGGCATGGGAGTTCTGCACAGACACTGCTGTTACCAGATGATGGTAAACTGAGGATCTAGAGACTCTGGAGGATAAGTCATTAGGATACAGCACTAAAAATGGACTGTGGGGACCAGAGCTCTGTAGCAATCCTGTCAAAATCCTAAATTGTTAAATCATGCGGTCCCAAGGCAGAGCCGCCTGCATGCCACTTCACAGTTCCAGTTCTGTAGAACTCTTCAGTTTTCAAGCCACTTTCTATCATTTTACTAATTTTTACAGTATTTGGCATGAGACAAGTCTGATCTGGTACTCCAGAGGTAGACTGTGGGCTCAAGGGCTGCATCAGCCTTTTGCACAGAACTGTATTTTAGCTTCAGAAAGCACTGGTGCATGGTTTGAGGTGTGAATGAGGAGCACTCACCTCCTCACTAGATCATAACAGAGATTGTCAACAGCATAATGTTTGTGAAAAAGCTGGAGTTCTTTCCCTTCCTGTTTCAGTATAGTACACTATGTGAATTTTTCTTTGCAAAGTTCTGTATTAGCTGGGAGGTCAGAAAGCCACACAAGTCTGAAAAACTTCTTGCATGTAAATAGATGTGTTTAAGCTTTCAACTTTAGCAATACTGTCACATTCTTCATCTCCTGTTGAGTGTAATTTCTTTAATTGAATTAAATGTATTTCCAATAGGCAGGCAACTAATAAACACTATCCTTTATCTGATGCTGGTGCTGCACAAACAAGGAAGTAGATGCAGAAAGTCCTGATCCCTGGTAGTAACAGAAAAATCTTATCAATTTGCCAAAGAAAAGCAAAGTCATCTACTGCTAATAAATCAATTCACTACATTAAAACAAAGGGAAATGTGTTTCTTTATTGAAGCTGTTAACACTGTTTCATTTAATGATGCATCTTTCCCTCCTGCTGTGACTTCTTTTATAATTCAGTAAAGCCTAAATATTTTCTGACGACTGTTGGCACTATGCTGCCCATGCTGCTAGCATTATTAAATATGTTAGCATCGTGCTGCCATTACTGTGTTTAGTTTTCCTCTTGGCAAATGCTTTGAATGAAACATGCTATGGTCAGAAAAAATTCATTCATCTTCAAGACTGCAGTATATACCTTACTCCCTAAAGCAGAAATCCACAGCACAATCCTAGTCACAATGACTTGAAGTTCTAGTCATTGCCTCATTGCCAAACACTTGGCCATAATTTCCATGTTGCAATAGCATGTTTTACAAAGTAGATGAAAAAACATTAGTTTGAAGTTAGGTGAATGTTTTATACTGATTTTATCAAGCCATGGAATTAGTACAGTAAAGATTGCAATGATTGTGTATATGTGCTAGTATGTGTTTTTTGAAATTTCTCTGTCTTCTTAAGAAAAATTAAAACACATAAGAACTGGGCATGTATCTGCTCAAGTTCCTGTATTTTTGTTAGTCTGCAGAGGAAGCGTTTCCACTATACAAAACAGGGTGTTACAAGGAAGTTTGTGTTTGAGGATATACTGTTGAGAGTGTCACCTCTCAGTAGGTGTAAAGGGCACAGGTGCACACCCTCTGCAGTAAACAAAATTACCACCGAAGTCATAGATGAGAATAGTAAAGAATTATATAAAAGAATTAGAGTGAATAAAGATTTCCCTTTATTTATTTAAATATATTCCCTCAATAAAGAACCAAAGTGTTTGACCCTCCTATCTGCTTCTAGAAATCCTCACAGTTGTCTGGCTGGCAGTGCCACAGGTATAACTTGCTTTCCTTAAGGAATAGTACAGCACAGAGTATTGCTATAGCTACTGTACATTTGTTGAAACAAAGTATAATCAGTTTCAAAAAGCAAAAGTTAAGTGAAGTTCTTTATCTACTGGGCTTTTTTCTTCTTCACTAAACAGATAAAAGAAATGATGGCAACCCAACAAAGAAGGGAGATGAGGGCAACACTCCAGTATTCTTTTTTTTTCATACTGTAATGAAAGTTTTTGGTGTGGGCTAGACATGTAAAATATACCTTGTTTAGAGGAAAAGTGACTGTGGAACCATCAGATGTCTTAGGTGAACTGCACACAGATCAATTAATGCTGCAGTCTGTAAAGGAAATTGGTATTGACTTCATTTCTAACCATCACAATTTGCTGCAGGTACAGTAATATGTTCCTTACTTGGTTGCATGGTAGTGTAATGGAATTGAATGTTTCCCGGTTGCTATCTGCACTACCCACATGATCTGGCTTTATGTTTTCTTCCCTCCTTCCTTTTCTTGTACACAAACACAACTCGTATCATAAACGAGTAAAATAACGAGTAAAAAAATGAGTAAAATAAATCATAAACGAGTATATAAATTTAATTTCATAAAAATATGAACTCTTAAAAAATAAAAGTAAAAAAAAGCCAAGCAAACAACCCTACAGTATAATACCCCTACTTAGCCATAACAGGTGGTGGGCTGATTAGTAGGCTTTAATTTTGCTATTACTCCAAATCTGTGAGCAGCTTCCTTCTAGCTCTGACAGTAAAAATTAGGAACTAGTTCTTCTCTTGATCCTCTCCTCAGAGCAATCTCAGATGTAGTAAGTCTGTGGAAGAAAAATGTTTTGCTTTCATTGCTGCTTCACAAAGCCAGTTAATAGAGCTAATGTAATGAGATGTCCTGCATAGCTATTCACAAGTGAGCATATGTAAAACCTATCTTCATTTACAGCTAACTGCCCATGAACCTTTAACGTTTGATAAGCAGAGTTACTTTCCTTTGAATTTTCTATTATATGACTTGAACTTTGTTCTGTGGCAAGTTGAGGAAGCTGGGTTGCTTGAAAACCATCCTCATTTATTCCATCTAGGTTCTGTTTCAAGCAAATAGAAAGAAACCAGTGTGTAGCTGGTTGGGCAATTTCTATTTCCAGTTTAAGGTGTGTCTCTTCTGCAATAGCTTAGAAAATACAGAATTGCTTAATAGCATCAAGAAATGAAAGAAGACTTTACTGGGAGGAAGTTGTGGTTCTGAGTCCATCAGCCTTCCTCATCTGTATTTTCTCTCTCTGAAGTCTGTTCCACTAAATCCAAAAACACCACTGTATTAGCAATTTCAGCATGTGAACACAACAATAATTGCCATTTACCTACCTAGTTTGTACCTGCCTAGTTTGGAAAAAAAATTGTTTTCCTCAGTTTATATTTTTGATTGAAAGGGTCCTCTGATTCTTCAGAAAAAAAGCACAGACAGGAATGCTTCAGATGGAAGCGTGTGTTGTCCTGGAAACATGAATTCAGCACCCCAAAGAAGGAATACTTATTTTCATAGAAACAAAGGGCTTGCATGATAACTTACTTTGCTTATGTTAATCAATATAATCTGTTCTAATTACATTTCAGATATCTCTAGCCTCAACTAATTTCTACTCATATTGTATTTTTTTCTTAGATGTTTGTTACTGGAGGAAAGCACTGGAGCATGTATTCCATGGTATTTACCCATATATGCCTTCAAGAAGTGTCTAAACTCATTTCCAGTAATTGATTAGCCAGTCTGTGCTAGGTTTGTGCTTTTCCTTATTGCATCCATTAAAAAGTTAAATTCTTTGTGGGTTTTTTTAGGAAAAAAATAAGAGGGTTTGGTGGGGGGTTATTTTAGGGCGCGGGGNTCTTTACTAATACGACATTTCTAGAGTGTGTGATAAGGTCTATTCCCTCGCCAGCGGGAAGCCTCCGCGGCTCTCCCCAGCACATCAGTCTTTGTTAACGCGGGGAGCGGTGCGCCATCGTCTGGAAAAGCCGGGAACGGCCTGGAAGGCTCCCAGGTCAGGAGAGTCTTTGTCCCTACGGATGTTTCAGACTTGTTCTCTCAGGGGGCTTGGAAACAGGAAGGCGAGAAATCTGTAAAAAAAGTGCAGAATAATTGGCTGCTACTTTGAAATATGAAGCATCAACTATGAAAATGTTTGTTTACAGTGTTTTTCTCAAAAATCCTGTTTTGCAATTAAAAGGCCAGATAGTAGACTTAGGTAACTGGTTTCATAAGTTCACGTTTCATCAGTTTATTTAGGGATTTATTAAATAATTTCTTTGTGTGTGCTTTGGGAAAAAGAAATAGAAAGATTGCAGGGACTTGATTGCTATTCATGCACCTATGATAAAAGCAAATTTTTAGTCTGCTTGCCATCTGGGTCCTTTTGTTTATACATCAGCTGAACTAAAAATCCCTGTGTGTATTAGTACTTAGTTTACTATGCAAAACACACTCTGGACAGACAGCACTGACTGATTTCATGTACCCCCATGTACTGGCTGATAATGATCCTGGAGAAACAACTTACTTTTTAACATGTATAATAATAAGGCAATCACGAAGCAGTCATCTTAAGAATAAAATCATACTTTTGCTTATGAAATGGCTTTTTTTTCCCCTACACAAATTGATGCCATAAAAGGTGTAAATGCTTCATAGCTGTAATAAAAGCAGTTATTTTATCCTGCATATTTAGCACCAGTCGCTTTCAAACTGTGCAATACTGAGAGAAAACAATGTAGAAAAGGAAAATAGAGATAAAAGAGCAAAAATACTCAAAAGAGCAAATATAATTATGAGGATATCATCATTTTACAGCTGTACACACAGAAGGCAGCTACACGTGTGTTTTAAGAGCAGATTGCTGTGGTGGCTGCAAAACAGTAAATGGGAAGGATCCATATTTATTCTAGTAGCTTCCATGCAAAGAGCATGTAGGGTCCTTCCTTCCTAGGGCATTCAGCTGTGGAAAATGGAATAAGAAGAGTAGAACAGTAGGGGATTTGCCATCTCCAGAGCACAGAGACTGTCAGTGCCCAGCATGATTTGTTATAGAGGGAGGAGAGGGTGAAACTGGAAAGGGAATAAAGGGTGTGGTATAAATGGGGAGGACATTTATATTTTTTTTGTGGTAGAAAGGAAATCTAGAGGCTTTCAGATTAGGTCTTTCCTGTGAATTAGCAACTTGGTTAGAAAGTTGGGGGTTTTTTAATCTATTGATCAGAGAGGAAATGACCTTTGGGCAAAGGCAAGCCTGTATTTGAACAGCACCATTGTTGGGGTGTGTTCCACACCTGGTGCAATGAGAGAAGCTCCTGGTGACCATGTAAGCAGCAGGTGCCCAGAGTGTGAGCTGGACATTATTAATGAAACTGTGGAGAGGACAGAATATGGCAAGAAAACAGAGAGGGAAGCTGAGAGCAGTGGCATAATGCAAAGAGCTAGTGAAACGTGACATTTGAGCTATGTGTGCTCACTTCTGGAAAAACTGAATGTGTTTGGAGCAACCAGCAAGAAAAAAGACCTTGGCAGTGTCATTTTGGATAGAGGGAAATGAGATGGATATTTCCAGAGGATTGTCCCCTTCCCTTGAGATCCTAAGGGTACTTCTTCTCTGTCAATGGATTAGTTTATTGGACTGGGAAGCTTCTGCATTATGTACCATGTCTTTTACCCAACTACCCGTCTTTCTTTATTATGCTCTTATTTGTGGAGAGAAATAATGTTTTAACAGCCCTTCCCTGCGCAGCATCAATGCAATGTCCTCATGAGATCCCACCAAAATACCTGAAAAAAATATTTGCCACTCATTACTTGATAGGTGTCTTCTGGGGTTTTTGGTTCTATGTCAGAAAATTACTTTTAAATGCCAGCCTTCTGCTTTTCTGAGTCATTTCTGCCACTTGGGAGTGATTCCACAAGAAATAGCAGATATGTACAGTAGTGAGATAATTGAAGACCAGATTCAAGTATGACATTTTAAATGGTAATTCTGCTGGTGAAGAAAGAAATGCTGCTGGTATTGAAAAGACAAAATGTCAACACAATTAAAAACAAAAACCAAACCACATAATTAAGCAAGGAAAACATTCAGAAACAAAATATGTTTCTAATAATTTTCTTCTTAGGATAAGAACACTTCAGAAGGGAAGAGTGGGATGTGAGGGTTTGCAGTCTACTCATATGAAAATGTTTTATTGACTCATATGAGTAGGTTGTCATCGAAACTGTATCTGTGCTTCAGAAAAGGATAGGTGACAATCACAGATTTAGAAAGGAAAAACCTCCCAGTGTTTCACTGGAAAGGAAGATTCTCCCACTTTTCAGAAGTGGCAGAATTTTCTCAGGATTTCATCTGTTCAGTCTGCAAGAGCATTCAAGCGCAGCTCTGGAAACCAGGGATACTGGTTGTGGAAACCTCCTCGATCTCGGAAGTTTTTTGTTTAGAAAGAATGTGCAAGTATATGTCATATGCATTTATGTCAAGTATATGCATTTTCATTTCAAGCAGAAGATTTGTTAGAAGGAAAAGAATAGTGTAAGAGTGTGTAAGCTATCTTAGCCACATGAAATAATACGGCTTGGAAAAAACACAAGATCTTATTCTTAATAATGCCCCTTTTCTCTAAACTGATACTGAAAACTATCTTGAAGTATCTATAATAACTTACTGATTGTTTTAATCTTTACTCTCATTTTGTCCTCTGTTGCCTTTTCTCTGAACTTACAATCTACAGACCTTGGTAACAAGGGCCCCTCAAGGGTGAATGTAGGGTTTCAGGAATTATTTGCCAGTTGCTTTATGATGATCCTTAACCTCAGTTTGTCAGCTTATACTTTCTAAAGTGCGGTTATTGCATGTGAAACCACAAGTCTTAAATTGGTCTGACTAAAGACAGACTTAATTAATTCTATGTATAGCATCTGCAAACTGAGTTAAAGCTGTGTTCAGATATTTAAAAACAGAGCTGCCCTAAGAATCAGATTGCTGTAAGAATTCAAAGATGATGAGAGAAATACAAATAAATATTTTAAAAGACAATGTGAAGTTTAATAATCGATTTAATAAAACCCACAATAAAACAACACACCTTTTTTCTTCAATTAAACAAATGTATAGTAAATTATTAAAAAACTGCAAATACAATACATGTCTACTGTACTTCAACATCCAATTACATCAACTGTAAATCCCAATTTAATTAAAACCCATTTGAGCGTTAGTATGTGCAAAATACCTGTTGTTTGTGGGTTTTGTCAGTAAGTTTGTAAGGATGGGATGCACATTTTTCATGAACTGTGATATGGCTTAATTAATGATAGTGTTTGTATTGCAGCATTACCTTCCAGAGCACAGTGCTGCTTTTGAGCTGCACGTGCTCCCATGCTGTACGAGGGTTCCCATTTCTTGCTCAAACAGATACAAACACAATCCGGTGTGCACTCTGTCCAAATTCACAATGTGCTGTCAGCTTTCATCAATAAAAATTCATCATGTGATCCCTACCTCCAAAAAGGGAAGAAAAGCCAAAATTGTTACCACCAAATGCAGATACAAATCAGCTTGATGAAAATGTGAAACCCTAGCGAGTCTCAAAACAGACAATAGCTGAAGTATTCACAGCTGAATATCACAATAACCATAACTGGGCAAAAGCTTTCCTTTCCGATCCACACAGAGAACTACTTTCCACGTCAGTGGAAGTTCTGCATAAGATGAAAGTACAGAATAAGCAAAAAATATTTGAAACCAAGTTCTTCCCATCTTCTGAACTTTGTAGGTCATGTTCTTGCTGCCCTTAGCTTCTTCAATGCCAGTGACATCAGAAGCAGGTTAAATCTGAGCTTGTAGGTGTATGATAGCTTAGTGTAAAGATTTATTATCTTGTGCACATTCGAAATACAGGAGTTCCACAATAAGGCCAAACAGTTCCACTTTGTGGACTCTGAGCTGTCCAGATGAATGCACAGTCTTTTCAGGTTGCCTCCTCTCTGTAAATACAAAAAGGCCTTTCTGCCGCTGTAGGTTGTTATGATATTGTTGTCCAACACCATTAGATTACTGAGCTTTCTTTATTCATAAGCTAAGTAGTGGGAACTGCTATTGCAGTGGCATTCCTCTCAGGATGCTGCCATGCTGTGCTCAAAGCAAAGACAAAAAGGTCAGAGATTGTGATGGATGGAATTGTGCTCCCCACTTTTTTGTTAGATGCACATATCTGTAGATTGCATTTGAGAGTATTTCTGTGTCAAATATCACTTCTATCATTTGACTTTTCTTTTAAAACAAAACAATCATGGAAAAATGATCGATTACAGGACATTTAATTACAATTAGAATGCATGCTAATCAACCGGCCTTTTTATGTGAATCAAATGATGGTTTAGACTTTCAAGATTATTAATAATAAATTCATCTTACAAGTCAAAACTTTGTAAAATAAATAACCTGTTTCTAACGTATAAATCCTAGTCTAAAATACATTAAAGATAACTGACCACTTAAAACACTTTGGGTCTAGTGTTGGGTCTCTAGTTAAACACCAGAAGTCTGGGCAAGGATCTTCCTGTCTGGATCTCTGAATGCCCAGATTAAAGCTAACTTTCTGGTCTGGGTACAGTAAATTTTGTATTTTGCAGTGTCTCCAAAGAGACAGTTTCCACAAGAATTCAAGTTAATGTATGTGTTAATAGTTTGAGATACTGTATGAAAATTACTATTGCAAAAATACTGAATAATGAATTTGGCGATCATGATATATTGTGCAACCCTGGTATGATCAGTTTTAGAGACTTTTGACTGAAATACTGAATACTTGATGCTCCTTTTGGAGTGCAGGTACTTCGTGGTACGTAATGATTAAAGGACAACATTGGACTGTAATTTGTGAGGTATCTGCAGAGCCACGTTCCAGTTTGTAAACAATAATCCAAAACCAGCTTTGTCTCAAAATCATAATAAATTGAATAAACCAGTACGACGGAGAGAGTGAAATACACGTTCTGTAGGGCAACCGCTGCACTTTTTGCAGCACCAATTCTCCCTGCTGCATGTCCCATGGTACAAATCCACATATTAATGGTTACTATTGGGTAATTTTCATTTTGCATTTATTGCTCTCAGTCTTTGACTACACAAGGTAAAGAATANTGACTACACAAGGTAAAGAATAAGGCAGCAGTTCCCAAAACATATGAAATTAGGCACTGGAACTCTGACAACTCGCGCAGGTTTTGCTCATTTCCTGTTTGTAACTCTGAAGCTGGACAGAGCACTTGTACATTCCAAACGTGTTCAGCAGCAGTTGTCGGGCCTTAGACTGAACGTCCTCCCATTTAGATGAACCACCAGGAACTGCGAATTAAGAAAATAATTAATAAATTCACTCCTTAAGAAACCTGGGCAATGTAAATGTTCTCAAACTTACCACAGTGTCACTGCTGAGAATAATTTTTGCTCACACTCATTTATTAATTTATTATTGTTCCTGCGGACACTGTGTACTCTCTCTTTATCATTTTACACCTCATGATAGAACTCCATGTGTGTCTGACACTTTCCCCCCAAAAGACCTGAGCTTTCTTACTAAGAACTGATATTCGCAGTATAGTTAGATGTCTGAATCAGCACGTTTGGCAAAATATTTATTTTTCTTATGTTAGATTTTTCCACATTAGAACTTCACCCTAAATATGTAAGAAAATTTCTAAGGAGAAATTTTGTGATTTGTTTTTTTTTCCCTACCCAAAGAATCTGCATTGGACATTTTGGTATGAATATATTTTATTTGCACAATTTTCATTTACACCACGTCTTTCTTGGCCAAGGTGTTCTATTCCTTGCTGTACAAAACCAGAATTAGTAGATTTTCTTTCACCAGAATTTTATTTCTTAATTCAACTTAAATAACAATATGAAGAGGGAGTAGTGGGTGTTTTTCTAAACTTGGATTTAATTTAGAATTATGCTAGCCAGCAGCTTACCTAGTTGCAAGTGGACTATGGCAGTTGTTTTTCCTGCAGTGAGAGACCAAACATTTAAATCTTCTATAGAATACACATCTTCAATTTTCATCAAATCTTCCTTGATGCGATCCACATTTAAGTGCCTTGGAACTCCTGTGATACCAAACATGAGATAAAATTAATTCAGTCTTCTGAAAAGTCTCAGTAGCCTTTAAAATGTCATGACAGATCTCAGTGTCAAAAAAAATTAGAATTTGTGCTGTTGGAGGTGATTAGTAACTTCCATGTTATCAACAGAAAATTGACAGTTAAGTCCAGTATGGATACAGAAGCTGTACAGGAATTGCAGAGCTGTCTCAACTGGAATCTGTCCTGTCCAGAATCCACACTCTGGCAAAAATCAACATTAGATCATTTGTAATGATGTACTTTTGTTGACAACTTTACTGCAGCTTCTAACCCCTAGTATCTGCTTAGGCCAGACTCTAAGGTCAAAATCTGTTAAAAAAAAAATGCTAGCGCCTGTCTTCTAAAACTGCTCTTCAAGTACCTGGGATCATGTCCACAGGCTACAGGAATCCATGTGCAGTGGTCAACACAGAAGACTGTGTTTTACAGTGTGTCATCTCTGTAAATCAGATATCAAGTCCTTTTGGTATTTTCAGAGCACATTTTCTAACTTACCACCACCATCCTTTATCTATACAAAGGGCAAAATCAAAATTTTAGATGACTGACATGGGTCCAAAACTAATACAAGTACTGACTAACTCTTTCTGAGTAGTTTTCATTCTATAGTAGCTTTTATTGCTTGTCTTCTAATTTTATGGAGTTTCTTTCTGTACATCATGAGGAATTCAGCCACTTGCTTCTCAAATTTCTTCAGACTTTTTGCATGACTTCTCTGAATCTGGTGCCTTACTGTCTCTTAAATTACATTAGTTCCAGTACTATTTCTTTTGAAAGTTCAGTGTCTAGGACTGCCTCACATGAAACAAAATCTTCCTTCTAGTGGAGACCATCAAAAAATTATTTTGCTGATAAATAACTAGCTAACTGTCTGGTATTTGTACAGCTTTCTTTTTCCCAGGAAAAATGGACTTAAATTCTTGTGTCTACATCATACTTGTGATGGGTTTCCATTCTACCTCATAAATCTATATTAAAAGCTAGAATCTCATTGCTTGTGTTGGATAGCTATTAATTCTTTTTTTAATTTAGCATTCTTAGCTTAATGAGGAAACTGAAGTTAATACCAAAAGTTGATACAACTTCAAGGGCCTTGATGCTGCAGCAGCAGTTTCCAGTATAAATGCAAGTCCATTCTCTGGAGAGCCTGAATTTGAGTTGAAAAAGTTCCCTAGCATGCAAGAAGCCCACATATCATCACTTTTAATGATATCATTAATTTGGAGATTTTTATGACAACTGGGATACCTATGCAAACAGCTACAACTCAAAACATCTGGAATCTGACACTTTGTTAGTTTATCTGTTTTCTTCAGCTAAATCTATCGCCTTGGAGCTAATTGAGGGTTCTTCAGCAAATTTCATCATTTTTGCCTTCTCAGTGAACTTCTTTGCTGGATTTTTTTTTAATCTTAAGTGACAGCAAAAGCACTTGACTGAAGATTCTGAGGTTTCTGATTTAACCTCATAACATAATAAAAGTCAATGTTAATTCACATGACACAGTTAGGAATGTGCAGTTAAAACCTAGGATTTTTCTCCCAGCCCTAACATCTTCACTTTACAAAGTAGTAGTACTGGATCAAGCAGTAATAGCATGTAAGCTGTGACAAAGCAAAGGATGTGGGCTGACATGTTTCCCTCTATGTCACACAAGATAAGATCTTTCAGCCCCTGTTCAGCTTTTTCTTCCCTTTTTATTTTTCTGCATTTTACACCACTCTTAACTTGCAGCTTCCCCTATGGGAACAGTAGATACACACAAGTAATACAAAGGCACACGTGGGAAAGTGGAAGACAGGCAGGCATGAACCACGTGTTCAGGCATTTGCCTATGTTTGGTGCCTCCTTTTACCTGCATTCACATTCACTTTAACAGTACAAGTAATAAAAGTGAGAGTGTAGAACTGAGTCTGGGCAAATGTTCACTTGATTTAGCTGAGAGTCACTGCAGACACACAAGAAAGTTCTGTACATTTCACTTCTACATCTGATGGTAAAGAGTGTGCAGACGTAGGACTTGTGTTGTTCTGGCCACAGTCAAAGACACCTAAAAACGGCTGCAATTTAGAGGAGCCATAAAGAACTACCAGACTAAAGCAGCACCAAGACTTACAGGTCTCCAGGTACAATCCACATAGAGATGGGGATCATGATGTCAAGAAAACTGGTATTTTCCATGTAAAGTACTGCAGATTGGGCACAGATCTTACCTTCCAGAATAATAACTCCCGTGTCACACAGAATTCGAATTGTAGTAAAAACCACCAGTATGGAAAATACATATGTACATATAGGATCAGCAATCTTGTATTCTGGCTGCAAAGGGAAATTTCACAGTGTCAAAGGATGTATGAAAACAAGATCACTTACAAAAATGTGACTCAGAAAACACGATTACTTCTAGTTCCCAGTTTCATTCATTTTTCTTTTTTTTGAATAGTTACAATATATGTAGTAGAGACAGTTTTGCTTATTTTGCATGATATATGAAGCTTATCATAAAATATAATTTAAAAGGTATTTTTAATAACTTATAAAAACAGGCCCCTTTTGACTTTAATCATCGGAGCTGAAATGCCAAGAATTCCCTGTGCCTCCAGGAGAGGCCCTTCCTTACCTTAAAGCGGATGATGTAGGCAGCTATGAGCACCCCGATGCTCTGCACCAGGTCCCCCAGGGCATGGACAAACGCTGCTCTCACGGCCAGGCTGCTGTGTCCATGGCTGCTGCCCTGGGCTGTGTTTGCAGAGTTCGGCTGAGGTACGTGAGAGTGAGGGTGGGAATGGGAATGGGAATGAAGGTGGCCAGATTGATTCAGCAAAAACCCCATTCTGAAAGTGAAAGAAGAGAAATGCTTCAAGAAACAGGCTTTAGGGTTTATTGGATGGGAAGAACTTGTTGGGTTTTTTTCCATTTTCAGATAATTGAAAAAGTAATACTCAGTGTAATTTCTTGTCTTATTTGTGAAAATTAAGAGGCCCAGCAAAATTACATACCAGGACAAAGTTACAGGCCATGAATGAATTAGCATCTTATTGAGAAATACATTTATGAGTGTTAATGGAGAGAGAGATCTTACATTAAGTTAACGGCAACACCGACGGCTGCTGTGATGAGCATGATATCACCATTTATTTCATAGTCCATATGGATAGTTCTCTGAACAGCCTCATACAAGAGGAATGCCATAAGGATATAGACCAGCAGTACACTAATGATGGCTGACAGTACTTCTGCAAACAGAAAGGAAAAAACATTATAGAAATGTGTCTCAGATTCTTTTCTATTTCCAAATTAGAATGTGGACAGGGTCTTGTTTTAACTACTTTATGCATATCGTACCTAATTTAAGCTAACACATTATGTGGCAAATAAAACTTGTAAAATAGGATTAACCAACAGAGTTTGTTCTAATCCACTCCTTCACATGTCCCTTTCATCAGTATATACCTCAAATTATGTTTTCTCTGAATGGTTCTGCACACGTGATGATCCTGACTTCTTCAGATAACCCAGAACTTTTGCCTGAGAAGTCACAGGCAAAGGCCCTGTCCAGGGATGAGGAGGACAGGTGATCTCAAGCATTACTAGCCTACCCACAAATAAGAGAAACTTTGATTTTAAGTGTCCACAGTATTAAGTTGTGTTTAGAAATTATTTTTATATATCCTTTTGTATTTAGGATGGAGAAGAAACGATAAAAAGATGAGGAAACCAAACAGTACAAACTTGTCACACATGATACTCTTAAGCTCCTTGACATATGTGTTCATAAATGCCGTCTGAGGCAGATTTCAGCTACAAAGGCTTGCTTAATGTAAATTTTTGTATTGCTGCGATATGCTGTTCTAACATTTTCTAATATTTACCAAGTATTATTATCTCACAAAAATAAGAGCATTATGACCATTATTTCAGCATAGGAATTTTATCTGATCAGCAGGGACTTTCAAAAGGAAACATGTATCTAAATAAAGATAAAAATTAGAAAACTAATAAAAACTAATATTTCCTTGTCCTGTACTTTCTGCTGCCATTTACATCTGTGGAAAGTGGTTACAGTTCTCTGTAAGGTTCATGTTGTTCAGATGGGAGGTAAACAGGGCTGAGTATTTCATAGGTTGGGACCTTTGTGCTGCTACAGTACCTAAGTCATAAAATTGCACTGGTAATAGCACACAAACCTGAGAAGGATGAGTCCACACTACAGTTTTAAGGTCCTACTATAAAGAAAACAGGTATTTCCAAATGGACGTCTAGATTGCTTTTATCATAAATGTACTTTTACCCCCTAGCTTCATATTCTGAAAATTACTGCCCTGCAGCAGCTGAAACTTGAAAAAAGCAACACAGCTGGCAGAAAAAAACATTAGCCCAGTTAACTACTGTCTCAGTTTTAAGCAAGTTAATACAGGGCTTTACAAAAAGCCCTGGGAAAACCTTAATGCTCGCTCCATTGTATTGCATGTAAATCTGCAGCCATGCCTGAGTAATCTGTAATCATTATGCATAATGCTCATTACTGTCACTTGCCAGATGGATCACTGGTATCTCAGCCTTCCTCTGTGAACGCAAAGAACAGAGGTGGAATTAATTTACTTAGAATTGTAATGGTTGTTCTTCTCCCTAGTTCCACATATGTTGCCCTGATTTATTCCCCAGTAAGGGCAAAAATTCTGCCCTTGGCTATACCATAGCTCTAAGAACACTCATCTGAGAATTGCTTCTTTTCTTCCTCTGCTTTGAATCTGTCAGCCTGCAGTACAACTTGGATTACTGCAGATGTCTTTTCTAACACAGAAGTGTTTTAATTCTATTTATTGAGTGTTACGGGAAAAAAAAAAAAAATGCAGCTATATCAGCATTTCAATGTCACCAAAATCAGTTGATCCGTGCACTGAATTATTATCATCATTACAGGAGAAGAAATTCACACCAACACATTCAGCTGCTGGGTAGTGTATCAATGCCTGGATGAGGAACAGCATTACCAGGCAGTAACAAGGCTCTGAAAGGCAACTGTCATAATCTGAGATGATTTCAGAGCAACTTGAAAATCCTGGAAATATCCACAGAAATGGAAGTGATCTTTACAAAGCTAGCAGATTATTGAGGGCAACGGTCTTAAAAATACACAATACATTGCTCAGAAGGTTTTCCAAAATTATTTTCAAAAAATTTGTGAAGCCATAGCACATTAGCATTTACCAGAGAAATAATATAGTGTTCTTTTACAATCTAAACCCATGTTTTCTGCAATGGAAACCAGTGTTTTCCTTGCAGTTTCTTCCACAGTCACTGTCATATCAGCATTGTAGATTTGTGCTGAGATCTTTCACTTCTTGTGAAATGAACTGTGCATGGTCTCAGTGGACTGTCTGATTCTGTCATTACTAACATTGTCTCTGCAGCAATGGATGAATGCCAGGTTCCATATCTATGCTTAAATCTGTTCAGTGTCTTGCTGAAAAGGAGGTATCTGCACTTGGTGGTGAAACTGAACTATTTTTGGCTTCAAGAATTTAATTCTTTTTTGACATGACTGCAATTTCCATTATTTTGTCTTCACTTTTCTAACCCATTCCTGAATCTGTCAGCTTCCTTTTCACAACTGAAAATGGAATAAAACTGAAGATGGAACTTATATATTATGTATTCAAAGAGAATTCAAATAAATGAAAATTAGTGCTAACTTCCTTCTGGAATTTGACAGGTCTGTTGCTTTTACAAAGCAACATTTATGGGAATTATTTTGAAAATTCATCATTCTGTAAACAAAAAGATAAGTACCAGAAACATTGTTCATTAGAACATTTTCATGCCTACTGAATGTAAGGATTATCTTAAAACTTAATGCAGAGCAGGTCAGTGATGAGACAGTTCTTACACATATTCCCAGCTTTAAACAAATGCTCCACAACTTTTTCTGTGACAGATGCCAAATCAGTACCCTACTTTTAACATCCTGACATGTTCTACTATCTCTCTTGTGAAATTTAAGCTCTTGTTGAACTGGTATTATTTGCTGATAAGCTTCTTACATATAGGTTACTTGGAAAAATGTGTTACAATGAGGATATACCCTAGAAACTGCTTTGTTCCATTGCCAGCATCACTGATGTGTGAAGCTGGGCCCTCAGGCCACAGCATTCAGACTGGGTTCCTAAAATCAGGCAATAAATTTCACAAACGTGATTTTTAAAAAGACTGTGTGTAATAATTTTGAACCACCCCATCTTCTCTTCTTCGGGGGTTCCTGGCAAGGCCTTGACTCACTTCCTCTTCCTTCCTGCAGCACAGAAACTCTTCTCCCCAGCCCCAGGCTCTCCTCCTCCTCCTCCTCCAGAGAGCTGCACTGTTGCTACTTATGCAGGATGGCTGAAGTAAAAAGGAACCCCTGGAAACTGTGTAGTCCTGCTCAAAGGAGGATCAGCTACAGTGGGTTGCTCAGGGCTGCTTCCAGGTGGGTTTCATGTATTTCCAACTGAGGACACTCCACAACCTGTTCCAGTCTTTGATCACCTGCTGGCACTGGGAGCAGAAAAGAAGGAACAATTGTAGCAGAACTGAGAGGCTGCTCCCTGTAGCTGCTCCTAGGGAGAAGGGCAGTACAGACTAAGTTTATGGGCCACATCTGGCCCATGGACCACCACTGGATCAGTCTGGCTAGTATTTGACTCGTATTTTTCCTGGCAGTAAACTGCAAAGAAAAAAATATATAGAAAATGAGGTGGCAGGAATCCTCAGGGATTTCTTCTTTCATATTAATTGAAAAATTAGTGAAGATTTACAGAACTGAGTAAGATTTTAATGGTTAAATAAGTTTCTTTTCTTTTTCTTAAGATAAAACACTGTTTTAAGTTAGGCCATGGCATGTTCAAGGTATGTATTATTTGGTTTTAGAAAAGTTACAAAGACATATAAACTACCCAAATTATTTTGAAATAGGTTTAAAGAATGTATAAATGCTAATAAACATCCTTCTGGAGAATATGAGCAAATGCCAGCAAGGCCATACCTGCAAGGTCAGATTTCAGTATCAGAGGAGCTCCTACCACAAAATTAAAACTTCATGAAAGAAAAGTTTGTAATGGGAAATGCTGGCATTGCTAATGCTTTTTTGCTAGAGCCCCAAAGAGCTTAGCTAGTGTACAGAGTTATGCATTCATGCACTAGTGACTAACTGATGACAAATGACAAGAAGTGATGGAGTTGTTGAATTCTACTGCTGTTCTAGCAGCCAAAATAAGAATTGCAAATAGTGACTACACAAGAATGAAATTCCTTGAAAAATGTATTCTACAGAGTGTTATAGAAAACAGGTAGAAAACTGGGACACTAGAAATTATCTATTTCATGAAAAAGATACTTTGAAGCTTTTGCTAAAATGTCTACAGATCTTCAGCTGTATATTATAAACAGTTAGCAACCACATGAAAACACCTTTTATTATCATTACACTTCCAAACATGAAGTAATAAATCC
The DNA here is from genome assembly GCA_013390105.1 of Tichodroma muraria. NCBI lineage: Eukaryota > Metazoa > Chordata > Aves > Passeriformes > Sittidae > Tichodroma > Tichodroma muraria. The sequence continues at coordinate 38,713 of WAAG01060504.1, forward strand.
TGAAAATATTCTTACAAGGGTTACTCCATAATTCTATCTATATTTCTTTTTAGAGACTAAACTGGACAGAGGTTGAGTAACTTGCTGTATTTTGCAAACCACGGGGCATTTTGACCTCAGCTTTCTGTGGTTTGGGGAATGCAAGAGGAACACTGATTTATATGACTTCTGGCAGGGCAGAGCTCTCTAATAATATGTTCTACATAACTTCTTAGTTGTGGATTAAAGTGTAATTTTCGCATTGAATAGGACCTTTTTCCAGTATCACAATTCTGCTGAAGTCAACAAGATTTTGTAAATCCTGGGCACTGACAACAAGCTGTTGTGAACAATACCAGGCAGACATGCACATCTCCTGCACCAACAATGTCATCATGAATTCAATTCCCCAGCCTTCCTCTTCAAGACGGAAGATGAATCAAGCATTCCAAATTTAACTCTGAATCTGCTAAGTGCCAGTTCCACAGAAATGGAGAGACTCACCCTGCTCCCAGTGAATGAAATTCTGCCATCAAACTTTCGGCCAAGTTTGGGTTTTGGGGTTTTTTTTAATATATTTCCTTGGCAGTACAACCTATGCAGTGTATCCCCAATGGCCAGTGGAAGGATATTGAGAGTCAGTTAAAGCAACTCTTAGGTTTGTTGCTACTTTCTTTCTAGCTACCTGCTCTTCTAGAATTAGGTGCTCTTTACAGCTGTTGCTTAAAATACTCCTTAGTAGCGAAATCTGATAGCTACCTACCTAAGCGATGAAATCCAAAAGTGAACCTCTTTGTTGGAGATTTTGCAGACAGCCAGAGAGCGAGGAGGGTCAGAATAATACCACTAAGGTCAGTTAGCATGTGAAGTGCATCTGTCATAATTG
>WAAG01060504.1:56831-68099 GCA_013390105.1 Tichodroma muraria
TGACCTGAGCTGAGGGGCTCGCAGGCTCCGGAGCCGCCTGGGGAGCTGCCCGCCGCGCTCGCACACGTGGATAAGTGGAACGCTTAAGCTGCTGGTCGGTGGGGCCAGCTGTATAACGAATAGTTGCAGCCATATGTATTTCTTGCCAGTAGGACTTCTCTAACTTTGTTTATTCCAACTTCCTTCAATAAACTGGTTCGATGAAGTAGGCAGTCTGAGGAGCTTAGCATACGGTAGGTGCCCTGGAAAAGAAAGAACTGCAGTTGTCCTGAGCGTCTCTGCATGAACTACCCTGCTTTGTTTAGGTGTTCTAGGCTCTAGTTGAAATTCTGAGGTACTGAGCTCTCCTGCTCAGTCTTAACTATGATTTCTTTAAAGTGCATTTTTTTCAGTACTAAACGGAGTTATTCTAAAAACACGCAAACAAATAGCCCGAGAGCAAAAGAGAAAAGAGATTTATGAATGGAGGTCCACATTTTTAAATAGCTGCCTGCATAGGGGGCAAACAGCCTTCTAATGTGAAACTAACTTACCGTGGAGTTGGGTATTTTGTTCTGACTGGGGAGGGGATGAGAAGAAAATGTTTGTGTCTTGGAAACCTGTAAAACAACATTATTAACATTTGTTTTACAGTGGATGCCTCTGAGATTATTCCCTCTCTGTCCCAAATTGTAACTGTAAGGATTAATAATGGGGCATTATAAAGAATTCAGGGTACACGGACATGAGGGATGTCAAGATTGCACAGAAAGGTTCAGAATGAGTTGCTCAGCTACATCTAGTGTAGAGGAGAATTTTTGAAGCTGACATTGGAAGATTTTCTTGAAAACTTTGAGGTTTCTGGTGCAATTTTGAAACTCTGGTCTGCAAGTAATATAAATGAGTAAATAAATGAAGAAGCTGTAATTCTTGCCTGATGACTTGAGGAATTTAGTATTATAATTTTTGCCTTGAAAACTAACCCAGGCATTTAAATAAACATAAATTCTGCCTTCTGTAATGGTTACTGGTGCCTTTCCTTATCTCCTAGCTTCCCACTTAATGAAAGATGTCAGCAATTGGAGCAGTGTCCTCCTGCTCCTTTCTCCGTTCTAGCGTATGGTTGCTGAAACCAAGAATGCAGAAGATGAGCTCCTTTGGCTTACACACAGCAGCCAGGTGTGCTGCCAAGGATTATTATGAAGTACTTGTGTTGGGTGGAGGTGCTGGTGGAATTGCCATGAGTGCTCGGATGAAGAGGAAAGTGGGGGCAGGAAATGTGGCTGTTGTTGAGCCAAGTAAGGTGAGTCTCCCTCTGCTGTAAAGCACTGTAAAAAATAAGCATTTTACATATGACCAGAGGGGTCTGATTCTCATCCCTTTCCAGCCCCACATGTTTTTTTTAACCGTGGAAAGTAAGCCAACTAACCATCTTTCATGACACTTTCTTCTCTATGAGATTTATGCTTCACTGCAGCTTTGTCATGGAAAAACCTTGGTTATTTATACAGCTTCTTTTGTTAAGAATAATACAATGTTAAGAGTACATTGCTCCCATTCTGAATGATGCACCTTTAAGTCCCTTTAAACAGTTTTGAAATGTCCATTTGAACTTTTACTTCAGACTCATTACTATCAGCCACTGTGGACCCTGGTTGGTGGTGGTGCAAAGCAGCTGGCAGCTTCTGCACGTCCAATGGGAAGTGTAATGCCTAAAGGTGTTGAGTGGATCAAATCTCAAGTTACAGCATTAGATCCAGATAAGAACTGTGTCTGGCTGGAGAATGATATCAAGGTAATAATGTTAAAAGAAAAAAAAATTAATTTATGTCATGAGCTGCCTGTTGACTTCCTGCAGATCCCCTTAGAACTGCCTATTGAACAAGGCCTCCAGCATATAGGAGGCTGGGAAATTCTAATTAGTCTTATGTACTTGATCCTAAAATCTTTTTCTAATAAAAATTGTGATAGATAATTAGGTTAGAATAACATCAACTTAAAATACTATTATTGTAAGTCTTTGCCCAGTTTATGGTGAACTGAACAGAAGAGAGAGAATATTTTTCTCCAGATACCTGGGTCTGTGTATAACAAAGGCTGTGTGTGTAACTCATAACACAGTTAGCATTTTAACTAGAATTCTTAGAGCTTAACTTATGTTACTAATGCTCCCTGTATCTCCTTCCTTGTTACTCTGTTGCTGTCAGATAACTGAAATTTGCTTTGGGGTAATGCTTTGGTTTCTTTGTCTAAAATTCTTTTTGTTCCTTACACAACAGGTATCCTACAAGTATCTGATAATTGCTCTTGGAATTAGTCTGCATTATGAAAAGGTATTTGTTTTGCGATAATCATGTTTTTACTAATTTTAATAGCATCACATACGTTCATTAAAGTAAATGGCTTTTCAGTACTGTTTTTACTGCAAAGTGTTGAACACTATGAATTGAAGAGCTAGAAGACAGACTAGTGACTTAACTCCTTCCACAGATCCCTGTGTAGTAACCCAAATTACCCTTGGGAAGGCCTTTTATGACAACTTTGGTGCATCTCTGTGGCAGTATCAGCAGATGGGGCAACAGGTCAAATCTAGAACTTTAAGACAGCCTGTAATAATGATATAATAAAGTGTGCTGACTGTAGTCTGAAGCATCTGTAATTTGCCCTACCCTCACCTTTCTTAAAGGATGCACTTCAAGAGGAGCCAGGTGAGTTACCAGGCTTGTATTTAAGTAGGCCCCGGGGCCTTTCCCTTGTGTGATGTTTCCTGTACACTTCACACAGTGGCACTCAGAGGAAAATGTTGCAAGAATGACCACAGTGATGTGTAGAAGGAAAACACAAAGGCGAGATGTCTGAGCAATTTGACTCGTGGTTTTACCCTGACCTGAATATGATGTAGTAACTGACAAAATACTTAAGTATCTCTTTGAGAAGCTTTCAATATATATGTCAGGCAAGAGCTGGTCTCAGCTACAGTCACAAGTAAGCTCTGGTGATTAGGACAGTGGAATGAGGAGTTGCAGCATGTTCAGTGACCCTCCTCTCTGTCTTCATATCTATTGCTTCAGTACCAGCTGATAAAAGTAAATTCAGTGTTCACTAGTGGAAGCCATGTAACACAGTTAATCACACTCTGTAATGAAAGCTCATAGTAACTTTAAAACAGAAGTGGACACTTGAAAAAGAGAGATGGTTTCTCTTCACCAGCAGTGTACTTCTGGTGCAGACTGGAACATCCCAAACACATTGCAGTGCATGTAACATGACTCCATATTCTCACAGAATTTCTGTGAGGGTACAACTTCCTTTCTCACAAGCAGGTGCTCAGGTCATAGTAGGAGTAATAGGGAAATAATTACTGGACGAAGATTAGTTAAAAAAAAAAGACCCTAGGCAAATGCAGGTATCTGCAACTGACTACAGAAAAGTTTCATTCACCTTACAAATTTTCATTATGCTTTTTTATTTACATGATTTTTACTTGTGATGATGTGGCAGTGACTTTATATATTCTTACTCTGAATGTCAGCCTACAAAAACTTGGGTCTGGGTCTGCACTGAAGACTTCTGCTCAGATGTTGCAGACCAAAGTAATTTCACTAAATGTTACTTCTGATGAATCATATACTAAATTCTAAAGGAAATACCTGTTCTATTGCTAGGCCTATTTTTAAAAATACCAATTAGTAAGCAATTATGGACTTTCTTTTTGATAGAAACTTCTTATATAGTTATTTCTCAGTCTGTATTTAATACTTGTCAATGATGACAAAATTTTTGCCATCCTAATTTCTCTTTTCCTAGATCAAAGGCTTGCCTGAAGGTTTTAATCACCCTAAAATAGGTTCCAATTATTCAGTCCAGACAGTAGAGAAAACATGGAGAGCTTTACACGATTTTAAGGAAGGAAATGCTATCTTCACTTTTCCAAATACTCCAGTGAAGTGTGCAGGGGCTCCTCAGAAGATCATGTATTTATCAGACGAGTACTTGAGAAAAGTAAGTCTTTTACACTCTCTGCCAGTGCTTGTTCTCACAGTTGGAAGGAAGGTTTGTTCTAAGGGTTTCATATTGTCTTTAAAACAAATATAAACCACATGAGAGCACTGTGACTCAGGATTATTAAAGTGACTGAGTTGCTTTTTTCTATTTTTAATGTATAAGGAGTGCAGGTAAGTGGATTGTACATAAATATTTAGCACGTATTTAATACAGAGAAACTTGTAGAATTCAGAGATTCAATTCAGAATTTCATACTGAAAGAACTGCTTGCCCTGCTTCTGGTGAGCTGCAGATATAACTGTTGTCAGTCTAATTTAAAACTTCACGTGGTGTACCAAAATGATGCTGGCTGGAATTAAGTCATTCTTGTTACTTCAAGTACTTAATACCTATTGCCATTTGTCTCCTAGTCTGAAAAGTGTCTATGCTTGCTCCTTGGGCTGCATTGTCTCACCATCAAGAGCAGTCTTAGCCAGGCTGTTAAAACAAGCTTTGTGGAAGGAAAAGACAACTTCAGGTGGAAGTGTCAGGCTTCATATGTGTTTAAGTTTCATGAGCTGCCTATTGGCTGAATACCTGAATTATGCATAGAAGTGAAGGTTTCAGAAAGCTTTTTAACACTAAACTGCTTCAAGAATTTAACCTGCGTACAGCAGTTCCTCAGTGCCTTGCAGCCACCTCTTCTCATGAGTTGTTTGTGTGAGATATCTTCAGTACCTCACACTGAAAGGGTCCACCTTCTAACATGCTGTGAAATATTAATTAAATATTCATTAATAATTGAACTGCATGAATAGTTCTATCAGCTCTTTAGCAGTGCAGCACAGTTCTTTTGTCTCTTCTTGTCACAGTTTCTTAATAGAAAAGGCTAATTGGATCTTCTCCTTGCAGACAGGAAAACGTTCCAAAGCAAACATCATGTTCAACACCTCACTTGGTGTGATTTTTGGTGTTAAGAAATATGCTGATGCATTGCTTGAAGTAATAAAGGACAGGAATCTTACTGTTAACTACAAGCGCAACCTCATAGAAGTTCGAGCAGACAAGCAAGAAGCTGTGTTTGAAAACTTGGACAAACCTGGAGTGACTGAAGTTTATCAGGTCAGGAGTTTTCAGACCCCTCATTTGGGGGTCTTTCTTCTTTTCCTTGTGTACTCCAAAGTAACTTCTCTGTTGTTATAACACTGTCTGCTTTGTTGTGTATTGCTGTTCCCGCCAAGAGTACTATCTCTAACTTTAGCGGAATATTAAAAGTTATGAAACCAAGGTGGAAAGAAAAAACGTCCCATAAATTATGCCTGGAGTCCTGTATGCCATGGGAATGTCTCAGGTGTGTATGGAGGAAGGCAAATTGCTTCCAAATGGAATTGCTCGGTTAAGATTCATGTTAATTAAAGGATGCACTTGAAATTTGAGAGATTTTCATTCTGTATACTTGTGTTTAAAAAACCAAAAGACACAAACCCAAGAAACCCTCTCTTCACACTGTGCTTATTGCCTTATACCAACAGATAAGAGTTTGCTCTGATGAACTAACCATTGAGTGCCTTTTCTTTCTGTTTAGTATGAAATGCTTCATGTCACACCCCCAATGGGGCCACCGCCTGTACTCCTTAACAGTCCTGTCTCAGATGGAAGTGGCTGGGTGGATGTAGATAAGGAGACTCTACAACATAAAAAGTATGCTAATGTCTTTGGTATTGGAGATTGCACCAACCTTCCAACATCAAAAACTGCTGCAGCTGTAGGTAAAGTTGCACATTTATGTTTGTGTGTGTAAATGACAAGCGTGGAGTCATAGTAAGCTTTTTGTTTAGTTTGCCACTCCTGAGGTCACAGCTTCAATTCTGAACATTCAAAAAGACCAGAGTCTTCTGGGCTTATTAACTAGCTACAGACCACGTTGATGCCACTAATCCAACAGTTCTGTTGTTCCAGATGCCTCACAGATGAACTGTTTTGTTCACAGGATGTCATATAATGAATGAACTGTTCTTGTATTACATCATTCAGTAATGATCCTTTCTGCTTTTTCTTAGCTCCTCATCCATGTGTCACCTAACTGATAAGTCACTATCAAAAAATCACGTTCTGGCCTTGTAGCCACAGCTTCCACAATTAAAGCACTTTCAGTGTATGGTCTCACAACTGATAAAAGGCGAATAAAAGAGTAGGAAAAAACCCCTGGGTATACAATATGTTATTGATGTAATGAAAGAGTGGGGTACTTAACTACTTCAGTAAATGGGTCTACAGTTATAGCACTCAAAATGAAACAGAACTTCAGTGTGCCAGAAAATCAGTGTTTGATAAGACTGAGCAAGTATAATTTATCATAGCAGAATGGACATAGGCTAAAAATATCAGCTCAACTTTCATTAAGCTTTAGCATGTTCGAAACAGTGAGGCCAAAGCATTAGTCCTTTTTTTCTAATCTGTGACAGTAAACTTACATATAAGTTCAACTGCAGCTGAATTGTCCAACAAAATGCCTGGCTACTTCTGTTTGCTTTAGTAATGACAATAATTGCTGGCTGAAGTAGTACATTTCTTTTTCTTTCTTATTTAGCTGCACAGTCTGGAGTCCTTGATAAAACTATTTCTCTGGTAATGAAGAATGAGTTGCCAGTTAAAAAGGTACTTACGGTTCTTGTCTTAGGGAGAAATTCTCTTGAATGTTTTCTCCCTTCTTACACAAGAAGTTTTGCAAGCAGCTGAGTGTGTGAACCGGAAGGCAGGAAAGGCTTTGCCTCTGCAGTTGTGATAAACGGTCACATGCCGCATGCCAGAGTAGTAATGGAATTGCACAGTTCATGATATTGCCATTAAAAACATTACCTCCTTCATTCCCTGACTTCTGAGTTGAGAGGTTAGAGGCTGATTAATCAGGTTATTTTATCCGTGCAAGTGATTTACTTACACTGTTAAGGCAATACCTGCTCCAGAAAACTCTTGCAAACTTGCTTCTCCTGTGTAGGACATGATCTTTTAAGGAGTTAAACTGAAACTTCTGTACTACAGCTGTTAAGCCTATAAATATATTCAAATTTCTCTTTGAGCCATTACTTTTATTTAGTAAAAGTAACACAGCTTCCTTGAGACACTAACCTGAATATCCTGTGATTCTCTGGAAATTCTCACTAAAGATCCTGTTGGCTTGTTGAAGTAAACACCATCTCTCATTCTGATCTGCTGGTCACCTGTTCCACTAGTTACAATAACTTACCATTAATGACATTATGCCCCATTGTTCTAGGTTAGGACTAATTTAAGTCATGTTGTTGAGCAGATCTACATTTGAAAAAAAGTGGCTTAGTATTATGGTTAATTAACCAGAACTGGGTAGCAGTCTTCCAATTTCACTGGTATTTACACTGTAAATGCAGAAACCTCCTAGGAAGTTGTTTTGAAATGTGAATGTTAACCATGACTTGTAAAACTTCAGCCTTTAGGCTTTGGTCAGAATAATGCGAAGAGGGTATTTTTCATTGCAGTATGATGGATACACTTCCTGCCCACTAGTAACAGGCTACAACAAGGTGATCCTGGCAGAGTTTGACTACAATGCTCAGCCTTTGGAGACCTTTCCCATTGACCAGAGTAAGGAAAGAGCAACCATGTACCACATGAAAGCTGATATGATGCCTCTGCTCTATTGGAATGCACTACTTAAGTAAGTATTGAAGAAAAACAATCAGGTATAGACACCTTTTCTGGTTTAGTTCCTTGCTAGAATAGAAGTAAAGTACATCCTCAGTTGTGATCAGAACAACCCTCTAATGTTCATCTCTTTACAGTACAGTATCTTATAAGAAAAATACTTTCCCCAAGCGCTACTTCAATAGTATGTGAAAGAACTTTCTCTGTTTCCAGGGGATACTGGGGAGGACCAGCTCCTGTCAGGAAGCTAATGCATCTGGGCTTGAAGTAACTGCTGGTTCTCAGCATTGGTTCAAACCTTCCGAAGAAGTGGACTGGTTTCACACTGTATCAATACATAGATCTTCCCTCTTGGAATCCTCGCTGACATTTAAATTTTTTTAATCAAGCTTTGGTCATTAATTCAATTCTCCTCCTACTATGGATTAAAGCTTTCATAGTGCTTTCCCTGCTCTTTTATGTAAACTGAGGCCTTAAACTACTTCTGTATTTACACAGGAATCTGACCTTGCCTTACCCTACAGATTACTACAGGAATTGCTAGAACAATCAGTATTTTCAAAGCTACTGTGTATGTAAAATCTTCTTCCTGACCCTAAACTGAATTGTCTGCATCCAAGATCAGTGCGTGCACTGGATTTAACAGTGATTCAATGCTAGTAAAATGGCCTGAAAGTCTCCTGTTCTCTTATTTCTGAAGAACATCAATCCTAATTTCTAAGCATACCTGCTGCCTAATTATTATAGGAATGCATGCAGAGCTTTGAAAGCAAAGATGTTAAAGCAGTGTCTGTGTATATGGATACATACACACTTCTCCTAGGATAGTTGAGCTACTTCACATCAGTTCCACCATAATGTTTGAACCTGTTTAACTAAGAACATCATGAAAAGAGTCACCTGAGAACACATATTAGACTGAATCATTTAGGATCACAGACAAGGGGGAAGTGCTTTTTAATTATGACCATATAGAACTCAGTTTTCAAGGGAAAGGTTGAACAAAGTTGAATTTGAGAGTTGAGTCTTCACAGAAGCTGGAACTTTAGAGGCAGTCAGGGGGACAGTGTGGAGCAAACAGGAATCGTCTTCACTCACAAGAATCATCAGCAGCAGCTTATTTCTAAACAGAAAGAGATGTGAAAATATTTCAAATTACAGCTTCGTGATTTTCCAACATAGATTTTAAAAGGTTTGCCTTTGAATTGCAATTATATACCTGGGTGTTAAGCAATTCTTCAATCTTATTCTGGATCTGCCCATACACATCATTAAACAGCTCCTCCTTTGATTTCGTCCCATTCAAATGCACTTAAAGAAAGTAAAATAAGAGAGCTGTAACAGAATGTCTCTGTAAGCTTGACAGATCCTAATTTAAAAAGCATTCACCTAGCTGGTATCAGAAATATACTCCCTCCACCTGCTTCATTCGCTTCCTCTCATACACCTAACCAGTACGTATTGCACAGGTTTGAAAAGCAATCTCATGAAGTGCTTTTGTCATTGAAGACTTACCCACATCAACTCCAAGTTCTTCCATTATCTTCCTGTGCTTTACGTACATAGGCCAGACATGGCCATCAAACAATCCAGGTGGATCTGGTACAGTGTAGTTCCTTGAACTGTAAATTAAGGCATTGTTACTCACAAGTAGTCTAATAACAGTTCAGGGAAATGACAGATCCTTCTTTGGGTTTCTCTACACATTAGCCTAAACCCATTGACTCCAGCTTGGTTTCTGAGCTTATTAAAAGTTAGTAGTTAGCAAGAGCTGCAAGCATCAAGTTATGCAAATAAATTGAAATTTGATGTGCAGGTCCAAAGTGTTTAAAATGCAAAAGGAGTTCCCAAGACAGACTGATCTAAATATTGATGAATAAACTCTTAAAAGCTTTAGCAGAACTTTGGGTAAAATAGCTATCTGGTTATTCCTCTTGAAATCTAATTCATTTACAGTAACAACAGTGTATGTGTGCAACAATACAGCCAAATGCAAAACCTCAGATATTTCAAGACCTGGGAACTGTGTGATTGGAAAATCAGCATGGGAGAAAGGCTACTGAAATGTGTGTGCAGAAACTGAGCATTACATACATGACAGACTAGCTTGGTGGGAAGTTTTAGGTCAGTTTCGTGAAGGAAGCTACATACAGTCTTTTAACTCAGCACCTACATTTGCCTTTATCCCTTGTCATCTAAAAGCTTCAGAGAAACAAAGTCTCGAATGCAGTAAGATGTTAATGGGCTAGTAAAGACCTCAGACAAACTTACCTTCTTCTCCTTTTACACTCTTCATATGGAATGGAAAGAAAGTACCGATGGTGGAACACATCAATCAGTGGCCTGAAAGAGACATCTGTTTGGTTACACCTCGACTAATTAGTAACAAAACCCAGAAAAGTAAAAATAAATCCATTTCCTGTACTTAGAGCAACCTTTAGACTTGCGACACCTAAACCTGGCAGATGGCTGCTGCTAGTAACTCTTGGCTTAGAACACGTATTTTTATTCCCTTGGAGGTTGCCCATTACATAAAATAATGTAAAAATCAAAATGTATGAAGGCACAATTGATTACCTGTAGGTGTAAAGTAGGAAGCCTTCAACAATAAGAATGTGGATTGTTTCATCTCTTCCCTCCTTATCTTCCAAGATCTGGGCATCCAGTGTGTTGTTGATCCCATGAGAACGTTCAAACTTGACTGGGTTTTTTATCCAAGCATTTATGGTACTCATCATAGCTTCCATATCTAATGCACTAATCACTAAGACAAAACAGACAATTATCATTAAGCAGTAATTAAGCATCATCTAGTGATACAGTCAGTACAAAACAGTGCACATAAAGAATGAAAATACTCTAAGTGTTTGAGTTATGCTTTGATAACACTAACAAAGGCTTACCATCATACTGTTTAAACCCATCTTCAACTTCTATTTCATCTTGGGGCTGAAACAGTAACAAGAAAAAAAAAACAAACAAACCTGCTTGGTCAGGACAACTACTGAGAAGCTCAATACCCATTTCAAAGCAAGATTCACGATCCAAACCCTGAAGCTACAAAGGGGAATCGTAACCCTCCACCAGGTTCCTTTGCATGCAGATAAAACCAGCAGTACGAGGCTCAGATAAAGCCGCCCGCTCCTCTATCTTCCCACGAACACGAGCACAGCGCTCCAGGGAAAGTCATGGGGACCCGTTATAGCGCAGGCTTATCCGGCCGCCGCATGGCCCCGCCAGGCAGCGCAGGAGCCGCGGGCAGGGCGGCGCAGGGCGGGCAGCGCGCCAGCAGCGCGGGCGGAAGCCCGCGGGGGTCACCCCGCGCCCTCCCGCGGCCTGCAGGGGCCGGCGGGCCGGCTCACCTTGAAGAAGTCATCCTGGTGCACCACGCTGCAGTTGGGCAGGGCCCGCATCAGCCGGCGGGTCAGCGTGGTCTTGCCGCCGTTGGTGACCCTGCGGCGAGAGCGCGGCCGTCGGGAAGCGCCACGTGGGGGCCGCGTCCACCCCCCAACCCTCACTGCGGCACCGGGAGGGGCCGGGATGAAAGACCCGTGCCCGCCCCGCACCCCGAGCCCGCTTTCCCCGCCTGGCCCCGGCTCTCACCCGCCGATGCCGATGATGATG
>WAAG01060510.1:0-44238 GCA_013390105.1 Tichodroma muraria
CAAATTTTAGGCAGTCCAGAAACGCTCTTTGTGCTCCAAAGTTAAAACCAACTGAGAATAAAATTGCTTTACACCCAGCTGAAAATCAAATCAATAAAACTGGTGAACCCAATGCAATTTCTTGCTCGTATTATATCTCCTCTTCATTACTAGAGTGATATAGAAGAGACCACAGCATAAATTGGATTCTTGCCTTGCAGTACTTTCTGCATTTCAATGAAAACCATTACATTTCTTGTCAGGAAGGGAAAAAAAAGAGTTCTCTCCAAGCTTTTTGGTTGTTCACTGGAGGAAGAAAAAAGAGAAAAGAAAAAAGAAAAAAGAAAGAAAAATATACTAAAAACAAAAAGCTAGGTAAATAATAATATATTAGTCATGTTAAAACATTAAATATATTTTGAGCAGAATTGTCTCTTCTGGGTTGGTTCCACAATAATCAGGCCCTGTCTCTTTCTCCCTTTTATCTACAATGTTCCTGGGAGTTGTGGTTCAGCTTATCTCACAATACAAGCTTCCTAAGCAGGCCACTCATTGCATTGGTCATATTTAACCCCAAGATCAACAAAAATGTTGGTGACAGACATCAGAGGCATAAACTGTACTTCAGTTCACTTCTCAACAGTCTTAAAAGCATAATAAATGCTGTTTTTCTGCCTCTAGTTTCTCATTATATGAATGAGAAATGGTGAAGAGTGTTTTGTCTCTTTGAACAAAGGTAAAGCAAATTTTACTAGTATCAACTTCATAAAGTCAAATAGTCTCTTAAAATGTTAGAAATAGTACTTCTGATCCATTTCTCCATATAAATGTATTTGTATTCTATTTTAACAGCAGTTCCAAACATTTGGGAATTTTCCCTTAAAACATTTTGAAATTTCTGAATAGTATTAATAAATATACAGACTGAATCTTATTATTTGCCTTTTTTTGTCCTCCTTTAAAATTGGCTGTTTGCTTTTCCGTTAGCCCACAGATCTTTTCATTCCATTCCTTGAAGCTTTTGCCTTTATCTTTCTAGAGTTTCCCCCCCATCTAATTAAAACAAAATGACAAAACCTCAGGAGAGTGCTTGGAGGCATTAGAAGATGTTTTAGAAAGGTGCTAAGCTGTGTTAGATCAACAGCAGCTGTTTCTTCTGCTTCAGTGCAGCTACAAGAATTTATAGCATTAAAATTTACACCTTTTTGGTTGTGTTCCCCGAATAAACAATTGGCGAAGCTTTTCCCTCCCTAAATGCAACGGCAAAATTTTACAAATAAATTATTTCTTCGTGGGAATTGAAGAAGCTGAGGGTTCAATTAAAAGTGTACTGATTTATTGCAGGTGAGGATCTTTGCTTTTCCAGTGTGCTGGCCTCTGAACTCCTTTTCCTTGCTACTCCCATGATTTTCTTTTAGTGCTGAGCAGGAGAGCTTAAAAAATTACTTGGTGATTTTCAAAGGTTTATTTCTATTTCTATCACACCTTCCAGTGATGAAGAACTAGCAGCTGCTTGGCCCTCAACAAGTATTTACGTCTTTTAAAGCATTGATTTTTATAGAGAGTACTCATAGGCAGCTTATACATGTATACATCTCACTTGATATTAAAGTAAATATATATATATGTATATATTATATATATACAGGATTATTAAAGGTAACTGTGCTTAAATCTATTTCTTCTGTCTATAATATTTATATTCTTGACTCTTCCCTCCACATCACCCATACCTCAAGTTCACTGATCAATGTGGGTAAGGAAACGTAAACATTCCAATTTTAAAAGCAACGACACAGTTAAATAATCTGCAGCACATTATTCCATGGGAAGGCTAAATTAGGAGCTGGGAGGAGCTGGGAAGTGTCATGGGATGGGCGAAGGAAGGAGATAACACCAAGTGGCTGGTCTCTGCTGCCGTCGTTGATGGTGCCAAAGCTCTCAAAACATTCCCAGCGGATTCCTGCGGCACCTCCGAATTTCACCCAGCACGGCAGACAAGCGTGATCCGAGTGAATTAAAGAGGAACAAAACACCCCTGGCTGGCTGGGAGCTGGCAGGAGTCCCGTCCATTGACTGCTGCCTGCCTTAGCTCAGTCGTGGCTCCGTGAGCAGGTTTGACTCGGAGCGCTGCGCTGTTGTTGTTGGCACGGGGACCGAACGGGAGTAATCACCACTCCGGCTTTCCAGCCCCGGATCAGTTTTCCATAAACAAACCACAGGCCCAGTCCTCTGTGGGGGTCACTTCAGTCCTCTGTGGGGGTCACTTCACTCAGCCGCTGCTCTGGCTGTGCAAAGGTCCCTCGCCTCATTAAACCAGGGGTGTGCAGTAGTGAAATCACAACCAAACGCTTCAGATTTAACGGAAGAGCTCAGCATCCCGCAGGATCAGCTCCCTCAGTAGCCAAAGTCAATCAAAGATCAAAACCCAGGCTACTTTCAAAGGAGTTTCTGGATTTTCACCAGCATAGCTGATGCCTTCCTGAGGCTGACCTGGAACAGAGACTAGACAGGACAAAAGGATAAAGTAGGGATTTATTAAAAGGCCTCAATGGGCACACCTGGGCAGCACAAGAGCCCAGCTGGGCCACACCCAAGAGGCGCCTGAATGGTCACAAAATGCTCAATCGATCACAAGGTCCCACACTTTTATAACTTCTGGTCCATCAGCATATTGGAGTCAAATTGCCCAACCACAGCTTCAGGTTATGAAGCTCCATCCTCTTTGTTTTTTCTTCTCATTTCACTGTTGTTTTTGTTCTTGGACCTGAAAGCTGTCCTTGGTCTCAAGTTAGAGAAGGAATTTTTTTTCCATCTACTCTGCGAAGAGAGCTTAATAGCACTTAATATGAAACCCAAACATACCCACTAAAACACCACAGAATCTAAAAAATATAAAAGCTAAAACTTAAGAGAGGAGCTCAACCCTCTTTGGAGAGACTCTTCAAGATGTCTGTGAGTGTCTAAGGTTATAGACAGTGTAGGAACAAACTGTGGGAAATGGGCTCAGAGGCTCTCTGTGGAAGCTCCAAGCAGCTTGGTCCTTTCACTTGTCAAAAAAAGGCTAAAGACAGTCGCAGCCCCTCGTCTGTGTGGCCATAATCCTGAGACTGTGCCATTCTGACAGGACAAGAAGAAACAGCCTCAAGCCCCACTGGAGGTGGTTCAGGTCAGACACCAGGGGGAATTTCTTCCTAGGAAGAGTTAATAAACATTGGAAGGAAGGTGGTGCAGTCTCCACCCCTGGAGGTGTCCAAGGAACGCCTGGATGTGGCACTCAGTGGTGTGGTCTGGTTGACACAGTGGGGATAAGTCACTGGCTGGACTCAGTGACCTTGGAATTCTTTTCCAGCCTCACTGATCCAGAAATTCTGTGTTTGAAGGTGAGCCCCCAACAGCTTTTTCCCTTAGGAAAAAGGAGAAGCCAAGTTATCCATTAGGGTAGGCTTTATTTCTCTGTAAGCAAAGACTCCTAACAGGCAGCAGAGGCTTTTTCAGGTTTGATTCCTTGATCACAAATTATGCCCAAGGAAAATATGACAAAAGGCACTCCAAGGTCATTCACAGTCATGGTGATGTGCAGATGTGGACTTCCAAATTTTGATCTGTGTTATTCTGCCTACCTTCTCCCAGCTATAAAGTCAATCCTTAATGCCTTTTTTTTTCCCCAGATAAAAAACAGCAAATAAGCACCATTTTTGCTGTAAATACATTAACTGTGTATATTGAAAAATGTAAGGATTAATTATCACTAAACCTACATATTTGTAAACGTACAAGGATTAATAGCGCATTTATATTATTACATTTATTTTAAAGAAATGCATTTATTACATAAAAGTACATTTAAATAATATTTATGCATTCATGCATTCTTTCTTTTCATATTCTTTCTCAGCCTACTCTGTTGTCTTTCTGGATGGTTAACAGGTGCAGAAACATAGTTGTGTTAATTTACCCTATATCCACAGTCCCTAACACTAAGATCCTCTCTCAGTTTCAAAACACTCTGTTTAAATTCCTAACACTATCCTGATTTACAACAGCAGAGAATCTCCCTTACTATACCGCTTAATTAAAAAAACAAACAAACAAAAAAAAAACCCAATAAAATCAACCAAACCAAACCAAAAATTATTCAACACAAAATAAATAAAAAATGCCCAAAAACCCCCAAACCCCAAAACTTCAATAAAGCCCCCCAAACAAAATCAAAGTAAAAAACATGAAGGAAAGTTGATATTTCCATGTTAATCATAAAGAAAAAATCATGGACTGAATAATACAAGAAATATAGAAAAATTCAAAGCAAGTTGTCTGGATTTCACATGTCTAGGAGAGCTCAAGGGTAGCCTTAATCTCTTCAAACTTTTTTAAAACAAAAGCAAAAAGCGCAAACCAGTAAAGAGTGAGATATCACATATCAAATGTGATTGGGAATGATGCTAAAATGATGACCAAGTATGGGGCAAAATATCACAATGTTGCCATGTGCATCTCACCTTTCAGACCTCAGAACATGGGAAAACGGGTTATCAAACTTCTTTTTTTCAAAATGAGGGTTCTTAGTCTTGTTTTCCACGAAAACTTCTACCTGTCTGATAGTTTCAGTTTTTACTCCTCCTCACCAGTGTGAGATTCCTGTATATTTCCCACTGCTATTAAGTTTTGATATCCTGTATTTTTTTTGTCCAAAACCGTGATTTCCTGTTCCAGTCTGTCTTAAAAAGAAAGATCTAGATAATAAAAAAGTTTTTAATATTTTCTTCCCTTCTGTAATTACTGACCTTCTCAAAGAAAAGTATTAAAAATCCTTCTCCTTAAATTGCAAACTGAGTTAAAATGCCTGTTTTTACAAGCCTATTGTTTTTAGCAATTGTCTTTTAATTCTTTAGACTGGTTTGTTTTTTTTCCCACTCCTGTACTTTGGAAAGTTACATAAATTAATTGTGAACTAGGATATTCTTAAATTCATCTTCCTGCTATAACAGACACTCAGCTTTCCAGGGAAACTAAAACCAGGGAAGTCAGCAAAGCCAGTAATGACAATGGAAGGGCAATTCCCATCTCTCTTTTTACAGAAAAAGAGTCAAATCTCCTTGTTCTGTACTTGCAGAGGAGGTTTCTTTTTGTGTCTTGTTTCATTTTATACTCAAACACGCCGAGACAAACCCTTGTCTCCAACATTTTGAGAAAAAAATGAAAAATATTTGAGGCCCGAAGAAGTCAAGATGGAGATTAATATCCTGGTGTTTTTAAAAACTCATATAAAGCAGATTAAATTTCTTAATATCCTATTCAGGAATCACCAATATTTGTGAGCTTGGCCTCATAAAAATTTAGGTTAATTTGAAAATATATCTGATTATATTCTTTTAAGTTCCATCAGTCTTAAAATGGACTGTACTGTTACTTCCATTAAACTACGAGTGCATGATGGTTAGCTGGATTTCTAAATGTGTTACTGCACAAGTCTGGGGATGTTCTTGGGGACAGAGATATCCTGTCTTAGAAAGTCTTTCTGAAATATGTTTTACCCAGACAAAACTTCTGTTTTCCATCCTTTGGGCTCAAATTTGGACTTTTTTTAACTTTTGGTGACCCCTGCAGGGCTGGGTCCTTGGACACCCACAAATTCTAAGCTGTAGTGACAAGCACATTGAGCAGCATCCAGGTTAGGAATGAAATGCGACAATAAAATTCCCCGTGCAGGAATTTCTGTCTGTTGTTGAACAGCCAGCCATGAGAATGTTTCATTTCACATTAATGTGTAAAGGGATGATGGGGGTGAGGGGAGAGCTCTCCATGGCATTTTTTTCCATGGGGCTGGGTAATGGGATACAGGGATGAAGGTTAAAGCTGAGACTCCTGAGCTGGGGAAGGAGCTGAGCCCAGGGATGACACGCTTAATGTGAGGCATTCTTCTCGGTGGGAAGACTTTGGCACACATTCCAGAGAGGCTCGAGCTGGCATTGGGACTTGGAAATATCACAGCCCCTCGCACTTTGAGAGGGTACTTGAATCGACACATTGGCTCCCTTCCAGGAATATTACAGCATATTAGTAGAAAGGCAAGGATTTCCTTTCTAAGAAGTCATTGTAATTTTTTGTAACTCAAGACGTAGCCAAAAATGGGCACAAAGTTGCAGTGTATAGCTGCAGTCCTTTATGACTCAGTTTTTCATGCTATATCCAAACAGAGGGACAGGCTGCTGTCAGAACACACTGGACTTTTTATCCAAGACTCCCTATTTCTCTTGTCATAACATCCTGGACTCATTGCCAGCTGAGCCTCTCCTGTGGCTGGCACATCCTCATCCCTGCTCCCCTCCATCCAGGAGCCGGGGAAAGCCTGCAGGTATCCACCTTCTTCCCTGACATCTTCACCACTGCTAACATCAGCTCCCACCACTGCTTTCTGCCAATATGGGAGGTGAACTCAGGCAGCCCATAAATTTATGCTTCAGTGATTTCCTCTGCTCTATAATTAGACTCCCATTCATTAAATAAATCAAATTCACGTGCTGCCTGCTGGCTCAGGAATGGCAAAGCAGGCACGTGGAAAGCTTGCACCTCTCTCTCCCCTGCTCCCACAGCCAGGCAGCAGGGTCCCAGCAAAGGGGAGAGGCATCCAGGGATTTGCTCTGAGGGAAATTGCTCCAACAATTCAGTACAAGATACCAAACTTGCAGACGTCACCGGAGTGATGCTTTCACACGGAGAACCCTTCCATGAACTGCTGGTGGTTTAGGGAGCCACTGTGCAAAAGATGCAGTCATCACCATCTAGCTGCAGGAATTACCTTTCCAAACGGGAGTTAACAGAAGGGACAGTATGTACTCCCTGGCACAATTCCAATTTGGTGAAGAAATGCCAGGATACCAGAGCAAGAAAGGAGCAGAGCGTTCTTGTACACACACTGCCCTCTAAATGCATGTTTATTTACAAAAAGGTTTAAACAGTGGCAGGAATATTATCAATACTTGCTATTTCTGAGCACATCTGTGGGAAGCTGACACTTTGCATAGATTCCTCTCATATTTGAATGACATCCCTGGTCATTTGAACAGTGTCCAATAATTTCTTGGGCCAAGAAGGAGTTCAGTCACTCTAAACTGAAAAAAGCCACAGCACCATTTTCATGGGACCCCGTAGAACCTGATGCAAATCCTGCATTCTGAACTTTCACAGCTGCCACTGGGACTGGTTTTTGAATAGTCTTGGTTTTGTAACCTGGTGACACCATGACAGTGCTGTTTCTAAATACCTCCAAACCATCCTTGCTGGAGGAATGGCTCACAGGATTAAGAATAATCAGAGAATTATGACAACAGAAAGCCCCTGCCAAACCCCTTGAGGCACTGTACAGTCTAGTTAGAAACAAACTAAAAGACAGTTAAAGCCACTTCATAACAAGCTCTTAAATCAAGTTGATAAAAGCAATTAAGCAAACAGAAGGAAGGGAGAAGAGTGATTAAACTGAAGGAAAACATTGGCACAAGAACACATGGTTATAACCTAGACAGGAATACATCTAGGCTGGAAATTTGTTAGGCATTCTGAAGTCTTCAAGGACAGAGACTCTTGTAACAGCTGTTCAGCAGTAGTAAAGGGGAAGTAAGACAGTAATCTGAGAAGATTTTAAGGTAGAGTTCCATGGATTTTTTACTGGGACTGTACAATGTTTCCTGAGACTGCAGTAGTTAGGGCTTGGTGAGCCTGTGAAATCCTGTTCTCTCTCCCACAGTTCTAAAGAAAAAAAGCCAGATTGAAAAACTGCTCCAGAAGACAGGACTGAGAGCATAGGTGTGTATAAATACAGAAAGGGAGGGCTCCGAGCAGGGCCCAGGCTCTGCTCCGGGGCCCAGCAATGGCACCAGAGCCACGGGCAGGGCTGAGCCCAGGAACTGCCACCTGGGCAGGAGGCAGAACTTCTGCCCTGGGCAGCGCCCAGCCCTGAACAGATTGTCCAGAGAGGGTGGGGAGTCTCCTCACTGGGATATTCCAGAACCAGCTGGACACAATCCTGTGCCCTGTGCTCTGGGATGGCCCTGCTGGAGCAGGAAAGTGGGACTGGCTGATCCAATCTCACCCATTCTGTGATTCCTGTGGGATGAGGCAGTTTTGCCAGCCAGGCATAAATGCTCCTGGAAAAACTGCTTGGAAAAGAGACCCAGTGCTGGCTCTGAACCCACTGTTGCCACTGTGTTGTGCCCTAGCTTGCTGGAAACTCTTCTTCTCCCTGAAGGTTAAGCCCTCCTGAATTCCATCCTTGGGAAGCTCAGAGGGGCAACCCTGCCTGTCAGGCATCACTCTCCTCTTTACTCAGCTCTAATGCTGCAAATAAACCTATTTTGATTTAATGGCTGCTCTGTGCATCTCACTTCCCTCCCACATCATTCTGCAGAGCTCTCCTCTTCAGCTCCTTCATCTGAGCCATTTTCTCTCTTTTGAAGGTCTCCTATAAGAGACTCATTTATTGATATTGCTTAGTCTGCTAATTGCCCAGGAGGATCATCTATCTTTTCCTGCTGGGGTGTTCAATTAGCCTGAATTCTAAGATTACCTTTTCCCCCACATTTCCCCAACCTCCTTTTTCTTTCTGTGCCCTCCTCTCCTCCTCTCCTCTGCCCAGTGACATCTTTCAGGAAACAATATATCGTGCCCTCCCATTTACATCTCTGGCTTCAGGCCTGTTTGGAAACTGAAATCCCCATTAGAAACAGAGACACAAATGATTAAACAAACCTTAGAACAGGACCAGGGTGTAGGAAAGTAATTAAATACTCCATAAATGCTGTAAAGATGTAATGAGACTGCCATCCCATCGAGTGTGTGGCTCATGGAAAGTGCTGCCCAGGGAAGAGCTCAAACCTGGCATTCGGCCACGGGCAGGAATTCCTGCTGGCTTGTTTGTCTGAAGCTGGAGGAGCCCTCTGGCCAGTGTCACTGTGGGCACGTGTGGGGCTCAGATCTCTTCATTAACCTGATTGCCTGCCACAAGACAGCCAAAGTTCTTCTGGAGCTGTAAAGATTCACTTATCCATGGGAGCGCTGTTGAGGTCAAGCTACATTGTGTTGCTCTGTACAAATTACCTTTTAAAGAAGAGCCTTTACATGCCTCAAAATAAAATCACTGCTTGACATTCTAAGCAAAAGGCAGGCATCTTGATAAAATATTCTGGACATTTAGGCCTAATTTGCCTTTTCTGCTTTTAATTTTGTGGAGCATGTTGTTGTCTGAGTTATTGGACCCCATCTTGGACCACATGCTTTTCAGGGATCAAGTGTTTTTTAAAAATATTGAACAGTTCATTGCTCTTAAGGCTTACACCTCATAACAACATCAAATCATGGTTTGCTCTGGCAGTTTCAATCCTTTTCCTATTTCAGCTGATGGAAACCAGGGACCAGGTTATGACTGAAAACCCCAAACCTGCCCTCAGCCTGCTCCAGTAGCACCAGAATTGTGCAACTCTGACTGCATCAGGGCAAAACTTGAATCTACAAAAACTGAAAAGAGAAAAATTCATTTAAATCAGATGGTTTATACTAAAAGCAGGACAAAATTTGTTTGTTATACAGTTTCTGGTGCTTCTCTATACTTATTTTTCTTCCTAATATTATATGCTTAAATTAATACTTTTACTAATTTCTGTTTAAACCAGAGTAAAAACTACTTGATTTTCCTTCTTCTTTTAGTCTATTTTATCTCCCCAAATGAAAACTTTTGAGGCAGAGAACAGGTGGAAAAACGTAAAACAGACATGAAAAACGTAAAACAGAGAAAAAAAAGAGAAAAGTATCAGAAACTCAGTTAATAAAGCAGTTTTTCAATAGACACCAAGAAAATAACAGGATTGACTTCCTAATTAAATGATATTTCATTGCAAGTTTGTTTGTAAGGAAATTATACCAATAATTGGGAAACAAGGATTTATCCAAAGTGTATCTCTGGAAGACCTTGGATATCACTGGATATCACAGCCAAGGTATCCTTGCACGTGCAAAGATCAATCACTGCGTAAGTGCTCACAAGGATTTGTACCTTTGCAAACGTGAAACGGACACATGAAGTCAGAGAGGTTTAACATGTTATGTTTTGAGGTGTTTTTCACAAACGAAAGGAATAAATGTTAATGGAGGTGACATTCTCTGAATAATTAACAGAGCCTGGGGAATAGTTTCTATGACTAACTATAGTCAATCAATTGAAAAAAAATAAATTTCTTTTTCCTTTCATCTATTGCTTCTTGGTGTATTTTTAATATAACTTCCAATTGAATTTTAAGGACCTTTAGAAGGGGCTCAGTTTGGCTTGAAAACAGAATTGATTTTTATGTAAGTCTCTTCTGTTGCCTTATTTCATGTTCCTAACTCATTTGGCCAGCTCTAACTTACCCTGACTTCAGAGGTCATCTGGAGAATGGCTGCCAAGCCACGTCACATCACCTAGAATGTGACATGCAACCAAATTCTTCCCGTGCCTGTCCTCTCCCACAAACAGCTTTTCACATTCTGGCATAGCTGCAAGATGCTGCTTTCATGCCAGCAAAGATTCCCTGTGCTAAAATGGGGTTTGTTCAGAATGATTTTTACAGTGCCAACAGCATCAAATGGCCTGAGCCATTCCCAGCATCTTTCTTTAGTTTATTTGGGTTTATTTTTAAAGGCTTCTTAATTTTCCTCCAAGTTTTGCTCATGGCTTTTTGCGTCTGCAGATGTTTAGAACAGTATTTTTGCAGGTACAAAATGAATCTGCTGATCCTTACATACCACTTTTTTCAGGAGACTGAGTTTTATTTATCTAAGCCCTGGTTAGTTTTTCATCCCCAAAAGACTTTTTTATTTTTAATTGTGTACAATGTTAATAAAAATACTAGATTCCTTACTTCTACACCTATCTTGGGTCTTTTATTAGAAATTGATGCTGAACATCAGCCATATCCCCTATCAAAAGGTTTTTTGATTGTTTTTAATGGTTTGACATAGCAATGACTTTTCTTTTTGCTATGTGTCTGAAATACAGCCCATAAAACTGATGTACTGAATTTCTGGTGTATCTCTGTTAATAGTAACTTTATCTATTGAGGAAGTAATTTCCAGAATCACAACTTTACCTTGCAACAAAAATATATTAGTGCTCCTTCTGTTGCAGGATGATTTAACCTGCTCTAAAAATCCTCTGATGACAGATACATAATCAGACAAGAGGATTTTACCTGATAAAATATTTTTGTACAAGTTTTCATGTTGGTTTCAAGAGATTAAATTAAATCTATAAAACGATAGAGGTTATTCCTCAACAAATAAAATACACTCTTTCTAAAATTAGGTAATCAGGCTTCAAGCACCAGTTAAGCCTAGAAGATGGATTTTGGTAAAAGACATTAGATGATTCATATTAATGAAACTAATTCATGATGTGCTAGGGGAGACCAAAGATCTGTCAGGCCCAGTATACAGGGAAAGAATTGAGCATGCGGATGTGTACAGTAATCTGTATTCTGAATTATTTTACAACCATAACCAAAAGCTTCCACATCTGGGGCTTGTACCTGTTCGGTGGTGTTTAATATCTGCCTGGACTCCTGGAATTTCTCTTGCAGCTTTTTAAGTGTGTTTATATATTTAGTGTACATTATCTTCTGGGATAATGGAATGAAAAAGAATTCCCTATTTTTCATTTGAATGCTGCCTCTGGTATTCTCAAGTTCATGTTCTGCAAGAAGGAATGAACAATCATTCCTCAACCACTTCGTTCACATCATTTGCTACTTCACAGGCCTCCATCACAGCTCTCTTCAGATATCCAAGCTGATGAGTTGTAGTGTGTTCAGTCTTACAACATGTGGAACTATTTTCTTTTCCTGACTACCCATGCCAGACTTTTCCAGACTTGTCCTAGTCCTTGTGGAGCTCCTCCTTCCTCCTCAGAAGTCTATCGGATACATACATAGTGGCATAAATAAAGATTTCTCCTTTCTTCTCAGTGCTCTCTGATGTTGTGAAAACTCAGTGTCACCCAGGAATCTCACCTGGAGCAGGGAATACCCCTCACACCAGACATCTCATGAGGTTCACCAAGACCAAGCTGATGCTGCACTTGGGAAGGGGAGAGTCCAGAAGAGGCCACAAAGTAGATAAGGGCTGAGAAATTGGGCCTGCCCCTCATTTTCCATGAGCATGAAATGCTTATTTTTACCCATGTGGAACCAAGAGAAAAAAAAAATAGATTAAATGAGTAATCAACATATCAGAGATTTGTATCTCCTTCTCTGGTATTCAGTGGCGTGGCAGGAAGAAAAGAAAATTACAGAGGCCTGACATTTGCTTGAACTGCTCCTGCCACGTGGCTCTTGCACACTGAGAGACTTTGTGTGGAGGAACAAGATCCAAGTTTCCAGAAGTGCTAAGAAATAAGCACCAAAAAGCAATGCAATTTTCACTCACAGAATTATTGCCTTTGTGCAGTTCAGGAGGCTTCAGGGAGTAGAAGGATGGTTTCTTGTTTCGCTCCTTTGCCTGTGGCAAAACATTCCTCTATTAATTCATTGCTGTTTATAAAGTGGTTTGACTTCCTTGGATGAAAGGCATGACATAAGTGCTTGGTATAAGATTATTATTATTTATTTTTATTCCTTGCTATTTTGCAGGCCAAGAACCTATTACAGGCCTCATAAAGTTTAGCACTTCAGCCTTTGTATTTTGAATTAAAAAATAAATTAAAAAAAGAAAAGAAAAAGCAGCTCAATCTCTCTAAGATTACAGAGTTGTCTACTATGTATTCCTCACAGAATTTATATTTAAAGGAAAATATATAAACAGAAACCAAAGCGATCTCTCAATGGGGAAAAAATTGAATATTTTTTAAGAAAAAGGTTACATGTCAGATTTTTCACGGCTCTAAATTGATGTCATCCCACTGACTTTGTTTGGGTAGTCTATGGTTAACATTTTCACATCCAAACTCTAAGTTAATAAAACTTTCCATGGTACTCCCAATAAACCTTTATTTGGGGGCTTGAAGGCTGTTGTGTATGTAACACAGACAGGCACTCAGAAGCTGGTGATGTGCAGGAATAAAGTTATGGGAACACATTAAAGAAGTCCAGGCCAGCATCTTGGTTCTTGTAAATGAACATTGCTCTTTGGAAGTCAGTGAGGTTATGCTGACTTAGGTCAAGTGAGTTTATAAAGCTGTCAATGTTAGAAATTTAATTTATGCACCAAATTCATACTGAAATGAAAAAATTAAGAACCAGAGCAGTGATTAAAGGATATCATAGCTTTAGACTTCATGTGTATCATTGTCATCTTCAACTAGCAAAATTGTTGTCATCTAATTGCGCTTTTTTAGCTGAGGAAAGCAATTTTTCCCTGTCAGAGATGCTCCAGACCCTAAACCACCTCTGCTGGACACCCAGAATATATTCATTTTGTTGCTGACTGGAATTTTTCACATCAACTAGAGAAACTAATTTTCTCTTCAGGCAGAAAGCGCATTCATTTTTGGACATCAGTGGCATTTTTTTTCCTTTGGCTTCTGAATCAAAATCCATCCTCTGAACCTTAGAGAAGAGTCATAGGCCACACAATGCAGCACACAGCACTGTTAATCCTATTTGCTTGGCAATGCCTTAACTTCTTATACATCCTGTAGGGAAAACTGCACTCAGCCTTGTCTGTGGAAGCTGCAAGGGAATGCTATTTTTAGAAACCTTTTTTCCCAGGCAAACTTTCTAGGTAATCTGGGCAGCTCTTCTGAATTGCCAAAACCAAGTACAAGGCAAACGGAGCTCAGAAAAAACACCTTTGGCTGCACTCTCATCTTGATTTTTTTTTTTGACTGACCAAAGTAAAAAAACATTTATTCCAAACTTTAAAAACTCAACTCCTACATCACTGTGCCCAGGGAACAAGGAAAAAGCTCACAAGTTGCTCTAAACAGTCCCAAATTCAGAAGAGTTTTGATGCTGCTAAACTTTCATTTTAAACATGCATTTGGCAAATATGTATAAGTGTCATATTTAATTCACTGAATAAATACTCTGTCCTCCAAATTCTGTGTGTGGCTCCTAAATTCTGAAACCCAAGGAGGTCTTACTGAGACCATCTCCACACCATCCACTGAGCTGAATGGAAATGCCTCTTGATTATGTCTCCAAGGCAAATTCTCAATAACATTTCATGCTGTTACTCTACATAGCTCTTAAACAGACCAAATTTTATAATCCCTAGGCAGGCTTTTTTTTTCCAGTTTGGTTGTGAATACAGACCAACCCTCTGAGAACTACAAGCAGTCTCAGTTCCATATTCCAAACGTTCTTATAGTTATCAGAGGAAAAATTTGTTAGGCTGTGTACAGTATTGTGGCCAAAGTTTTCTTTTCACACAATGAATGGGTTATGCTCAAAATGCATGTAGAGGTTTTCCAAGGAGAGTTAATCCTAAACAGGTTTTCCCCAGGAAGAAATGAAAACATGAAAACAACGTTTTGTGGTAAAAGAGTTTTAATCTTCCAATGCAGTCAGGATCTCTTTGTTGTTCAGTAAGTCAGTAGTAAATGCAGAATAATGCTTTATAATACCTGTGGTGAGTCACTGCACATATAGACCTGACCCACCATTTTCACATGATCCCACACGTTTTCCCACCGTCTTAAATCAAGTGTAGTGTCCCTGAAGTTAATCTAATGCCTTTCCTAGACTAATGAGGATGATCAAAGCTAAAACTTCCAGAAGTTAAAGAATCCATCCCATCCTACAGGCTTGTCTGAAATCTTTAATTCCTTAATCTCATAAAGTACAGCTATGGTTTCTTGGTTATATTTACAAGGTAAAATCTGGGAATGCTATATTCCAATTAGTAATAGAAATCTTAAGCAAGAAAAAAAAAAAAAGAAAAAAACCACATTGCACAGAGTCAGTGGGAACATTTGAATGTTTGTATGAGAAGAGCTATTAATTTTTCTGGCATGCCCCATGATGTTATGAAGAAAAAAATCTCACAACCTGTGGTTGCAGAGACTTTGCAGTCAGATGTCTGCTGATTTTATGGGGTTTTTTTCAGTGCCTTTTGTTCCTTATTCCCAACCAGATTCATTCAGTTTCCTGTAGATGTGTCTCTGGCACCTCCCTTTTTGCCTTTCTGCACAAATTGTTTATAAAATTTGACTGACAATCATTCTTAACTCCCCTCTCAGACTTTACTGCCTTTTGGTTGAAGGAAAATGTTGCCACTTTTCAGCACCTTCTAATTTACACCAATCAGCATCCCTGCATTGCTTCCTTATGGCAGCCTTTATTTCTTGAGTGAAGTTTTATCCTGTGTTATGTGGAGAAACAACAGCACTGGTGTGGGGTAGCTCAAAATTTGAGCTCCTACCTAGTGGTTAATGCAAATAATCAGGACATCAATAACAGCACTGGTGAAAGCTAGTAAAATGCTCCAAATTATCTAAATTCTGACTGGTTTTTCAAGGGCAGAAAAATCAATGGGAGAAACTATTTTTAACCAATCACACATTTACCTGTATTTCTTATTTCATTTTTGAAAATGAAGAAAAGCCTGGAAAATTACTGCAAATCTCCACCATTGCTTTAAATTACTATGGATATTTTATTGTCTGATAACGCATGTTAACACCTGAAAAACACAGAATTTCTGTGGCCTCAACACAATTCCCCTAACTTGCCATATCTGGTTTCTCTCTTCACCATTTATTCTCTTCCATGCTAAGGATCTTTCTTTGGGGTTGAGAATGGGAGCACTCACCCTTTACTGGGTGTGTGGAAAATTGAGTTTACTGTCCAGCTTGCAGGGTAGAATGAAAGGATTCAGGCAAAGGAAGTGCCAAGAAATGTACACCAAAACACAACAGGATTTACCTGTGATGACTGTGAACTCAGACATCAATGTTCTACATGGAAAATCCAGTCTTTGCTTACTCTGTGTGCTGTTCATGAGTAGCCAACATTCATGGCTGGCACTTAACTATAAAACAAAAACGTGGCCATCTCAGCACCAGTAAATCTACAGATCACTTTCTACATGGCACAGACTTCTCCATTCCTGTTATGCTCCTGTTTCAGTTTCCCCCCTCTGTGCTATCAAAGGTGTTTTCTCACACTGTTGCTCAAATTTTGATCTGTAAAAGAAGTAACCCAGAGTTCTGGGCAGCCCTTCAGAGGGACCACAATACGTTGGGGAGACAGGCAGAGAAGAACTGTCTGAAATTTAGTAAAGGAAAATGCAGTGTCCTGCATTTATTTTGAGAAATAATTCAATGAACCAGCACAGGCTGGGGGTGACCTGCTAGGAAGGTGCTCTTCAGAGAAGGACCAGGGGGTCCTGGTGGACAACAGGGTGTCCATGAGGCAGCAGCACCCTGGGGGCTGAGAAGGTCAGTGGCTTCCTGGGGTGCATTGAGAAGAACAGTGCCAGAAGCTCAGAGTGATCCTGCCCCTCTGCCCAGCCCTGGGAGGCACCTCTGGAGAGCTGTGTCCAGCTCTGGGCTCCTCAGCACAGCAGGGACAGGGAGCTCCTGGAGCAGGGCCAGCAGAGGCTGAGGAGATGATTTCGGGCTGGAGCATCCCTGACAGGGAAAGGCTGAGGGAGCTGGGGCTGTGCAGCCTGGAGAGGAGCCCCAGCTGAGAGGGGCCCTCAGCCCTGGGTGTCCCTGTGAGCAGGGAGGGCTCCGAGCAGGGCCCAGGCTCTGCTCCGGGGCCCAGCAATGGCACCAGAGCCACGGGCAGGGCTGAGCCCAGGAACTGCCACCTGGGCAGGAGGCAGAACTTCTGCCCTGGGCAGTGCCCAGCCCTGAACAGATTGTCCAGAGAGGGTGGGGAGTCTCCTCACTGGGATAATCCAGAACCAGCTGGACACAATCCTGTGCCCTGTGCTCTGGGATGGCCCTGCTGGAGCAGGGAGGTGGGACCTGCTGACACCACTGTGGTCCCTTCCAGCCTCAACCAGTTGGTGATTCTGTGTGAAAGTAGTGGACAGAAGGGGTTCTATTGTCTGTGCTCCTGGCAGGATGCTGTCACCTACAGAATAAACTCCACAGGTATCTGTATCTCCAGGTTCTGTTCTTGGCTCTCTGGATTAATAAGCTAGTACTGTGCTACATGCGCTGTTTTTCTAAGCACTGAGTCTGAGGACTGTCTTCAGCCCTGTCTTGCACTTGGCTGAACACGTTGTCAGAACCTATTAGACCTTAATCGTTAACAACCAGCACAAAAGCCAAACTCTCTTTGCAGAAATCTTCACTCAGCTTAAGGGTAATGAATTTCCACTTAAGGGTGTAGTTGTGGCTTGTGTTAAAGTGGAAATTTACTATAGAAAAACACGAGGAAGATGAAAGTCATCTTGTAAACAATGTTGTTAATGATTCACAGGTCGGCTTTTGCTAGATAGTTTTATGAAATAGTTGTTTGAAACAGTAACATAGCTGGCATCACACAGAGCAGCAGACCACATGAAACCTCAGCTCCAGTCTATTAAGACAGTGAGTCAGAGACGTTTGTGCAATGTGAAAGCTTCTGAAAGTTCTAGGCATCTGCTTCCCTGCCTCATTACAGCTTCTGGAAATTGCCTAAAGAAGCAATGACATAAAGCTACAGCAGTATTTTGAAGTGACAGAAATTTTGCCTGACAAAAGGAAGACAGTGAAATTTACTGGCAAATTAAAAAGGAAAATTTGCATCCCACTATGGAACACTAAATATTACTAGACACTCAGAGAAGAAGTCCATTAAGTAACATTTTAAGAGTAACAAAAAATAATCACATGAGAGAGTCTGTACAAAGCATAGGAAGTGGTTTCTTCAGTGCTTGTGGGTTTCTATACATTGTAAACCTTGTTCTTGTGGAACCTAGAAAAGTTGTAGGTCCACAGTATGAAAAATAGTTCTTTTTGCCTGGCTGATCAGAGTGCCCCACAAACCCTGCAGAACGAGTCTCCTGGGATTAGGACTCTGCCAATACTGAGCATGGAAAGACCAGAGGCCCTGTCACATCAGCACACATGGCTATGACTATAAAACTCCAGAAACATTGCCAGACCTTTTGCTGGCAGTCTGACTAAAGAAGATGCAGCATTTTTCAAAAGGATAAGTGCCCCCATGGCTTTTCAAATCTAGACAAATCCCCTCAGTTTTCCTGTCCCTTTACATGACATCCAGATTTTGGGGGGGTTCATTCTCTAGTTATGTTTTGCTTCATGAGGTTTTTCAGCTCTCTTGGTTTAAATTATACATTATTTCACATCAGTGTCTTACTGGCATGCAGTCAGTCCTAGATATTTAGGCAGCCCTTGTGATTAAAGGAACAGCACATCCCAGAATGTATTCATTCATCCCAGGAAAATGGGATAAGATGCCTCTTTAGGTATCCTCCCCAACAGATGCAGGAAAAGTCTTGGCAAACAGTGTGCCCTACGTGCCTTACCCATACATGTGAAGTTTTGTGAGATGAATGCAGTCCTGAGTATGATTCTACTGATTATTTTAACAAGCTCTTGGCAAGTGGAATATTGGACTCTTTTTATTTGACAGCTTTCAGAGACATTGTTTTGTCAGATCAAAACATTACTGAGATTCTGAAATAAATTTTGGATCATGGAATAATTTTTAGGGATGGAAATTCTATTTTCTTGCCAGGAGGCATAACAAACAGGCAGAAGATAAGTCTTGGTGACCCTAAAGGTCTGGGTGACTTGGTGAAGGTAAAAGATGCAAGCCACAAAAACACTAAACAGAACTAAGCATTAAGGTACCTTCTCCTAAATCATGTTGTCTTCCCCTAAAGCCTGGTGTCTTGTCCACAGTGTTTCTTTTTCCTAAGAATTCTTTTTCTTCTCCTAACAAGTAAACTCCTTCCTTCCTTCCTTCCTTCCTGCCTTCCTTCCTTCCTTCCTTCCGTTGGCAGACGATTAAAAATTTGAATTGTTGTATTTTTCCAGCTTCCAGCTGTCTAATCATTTTATGTAGGGGTTGATTCTGATTTCACACAAGTATTGGACCAATGTAATTTCACTGCTGCTAGTTAATGTGGATCATCTTTTGTGGAGGGAAAACCAGAACAGTGGTTCCAAACTTTATATTTGAAATTGCTGTGGTCTCTTCCTCAACTTTTCCAATATTTCTATACAGCACGATTTTATTGAATTCTGTCGAGCTACACTGTGTTGAGAGTCAATGTCAGGATGGAAGATCAGTGTTTATTGAAGAAGCTCTTTAGGGAAAAAATATCTTTCAGATTTACAGAACTGCAGTGTTAAAGACAGAAAATTTCCAGGTAATATTCCTTCAAAGGAGAGTGATCAGAATCCATTAAATTCTTCAAAGACAGGTAAATTTAATAAACATAGAAGATATTGTAGAATTTTAAGGCAGATGTGTGTATGCTTCAGAGACCCCCGATAAGTATAAAAATGACTTTTCTGATATATCTTTAATGAAATGTGATGAATACTAGAAAATACAATTTGAAATTCTTGTGGAGAAAAAATTGTGATACAGCTGTAAAAATAACAATACTCTGGGTCAATAATATGCAATAATATGCAATAATATGGGTCAATACTCTGCTGAGCCTGGCTCCGTTTAGTTGAAGATTCTTAAATAGACATCAGTGAGTGTCAAAGGGTCAAAACCAAAGCAGTTACATGAGGGTAGATCACATTTTCCAAGGGAAACAGAAAGGGAAAGGAAATTTCTACAGGAAAGAAAACACTAAACCAGTTGTCGTCATCATCATCAACAACAACAACAATAACAACAACTACAACTACTATTACTACTACTACTACTACTACTACTACTACTGCTAATAATAATAATAATAATATATGCTTCAATCCAAACTTGGATAAGGAAGAAACCAATTTATCACTAGTAATCTAATTATAAACTAAAGTTAAGAACTTTATATGGTAGAATTGGAAGTCCTGATGAAGACTGAAATAACATTAATTAAGCACTAATGAACATCTTCTGTCTTTTCAGAGTAAAAATGCAAGGAAGGCAATGGATTTAAAGCTGGTTGGAGTTACAATACTGAAAGTGAACAGACTGAAAATAAAATTCTCTTGTCTGCCACTCCTCACATTATCTAAGGATTTGATCAATCAGGTACATGCAGCCATGAATATGAGACACTGCTGTGTGTGAGCATATTTAAGTCATCAGTGAAATTGCCTCTAGAACTAAAATCCATATTGAAGATAAATACCAGGCTGGACCCTTGGGTAGCAGCTTCACAAAGATTTATGTGTGCATTTAACTTTATGTACATGGGTAATCCCATTGATCTCTTCGAGACTGCCTACACATGTAAAATCAAGCAGAGTTTTAAATCTTGCCTGAATTATATCTTTAGATTATTATCTTCTCGATGTCTGCACCAACCTGCAAAGGCAGCCTGATCCCCGTCAGTGTAGGTCCTTACTAATCTGACAACCGCTGCAGGAAGGCCTGTGTTTCTGTAGGGTTCTTGGCTCAGTTTTGAGGCTGGAATTAGTGAAAATAAACCTGGATTCTGCATCAACCTGAACCATGCCAGATTTGTTTCCTACCAAAACCGAAGGCGAAATTCTGGCGACTGCCTGACATGTTTGTAGAATTAATTGACTCTTTTGATTTCTGAAAAGTGAAAGACTCACTTTCGTGTGCAATGTTTATCAACTCTGCTGTTACAGTGACAAGCAAACCTTGCAGGGATAGAGGATGTTTTTAATAGACTGAGTGAAAAAGCTGCAAAAAAGGAAAGTGAACTCACAAATTGTCATTGCAAAGGATTTTCCTTCTGCCCAAGCAATTTTTACTCAAGTACGCTTTCTCCAAAATTTTGTTGGGTTTTTTGGCAGAAAAGGCTAAACATGTGATCATGCCTTGTATTCAAAAGATTTTGTCCAACAAGCTCTCTCAAACAAACAGAAAATAAAAAAAAAACGAAAAAAACAAAGAAAAATATTACTTAATGGCACCGCTGATTCTCTCACATTCATAAATTGCATATGAAATATTATTTTATAATATCTGAAGGTAAAATATTCTTATCCAGTTAAACACAACCTGTTTAAAACAAAAAAGCTCTTTATATGGGCATTAAGGAAACTAATAGATAACAGACAATAAGAGTACACTAGTTCTGTGATCTTGTGTCACCTGACTAACACCAATGGATTCCACATTCTGCAGTGTAGTAAATCAGAGCAGAACTCTCTCCACACTCTCCAAAAATGCAGTGGATTTCTGGCACTGCTAAATCCTCCTGGAACAAAACAAAAAAACAAAACAAAACAAAACAAACAAAACAAACTCTCTGAAAGTGAGCAGAGGAAAAATGCAACCAATACACTAAGTGCAGTGTTGTAAATGTCCTTTAATCAAAGTAATCTACCTAAAAGAAATTTTATTTTTCAGAAGAGTAATACAAACCCACTTTACATAAGAGGGAGATTTGGCCTGTACTGACAAAAAACCCAGCCTCAGACTGGTGTCCCAGCCCAGGGCAAGTACCATGATCTGGTTCTTTGTCTATGGGTTTGAACTTTCTTCCTCTCTGGAAAAGAATGGCTGCATCCCTACTGAATGCAGTTTTAGGTCTGTGAGCTTCCCTGTACCACTCCAAGGATAGCTGGCCTGAACCAAAAGTCCCCCAGATTCAGATATCTCACCATTTATTTCAACACAGGATTTTTTTCTCAATAGAAGAACAGCTGATGTCTGAAGGTGATGGTCAGAGTGTTCTGTTAAGCACTGTATTCACACAGAAGTGTTGATGAATACAATACAACTGGGCTAAAAACGAACGTGTCAGAGGCAGGTTTAACTGTGTGCTCCATTTCAAGGCTCCTGCTCTGGCACAGCCATAGTGCTTTGAAAAGAGCGATGGAAGACTTTCTCTGCCAATGCCTTTCCATCACAGTGAGGTCACTCACAGTACAGGGAACAGGTTTTGCATGTAGCGGGGAACGTCACAGAGCTGCTCTGGAGTGGCAGAGCAGCCAGGTGGGGCTTTGAGGTGCACTGGTGAGGCCAAACCTCAAATCCTGTGTCCAGTTCTAGGCCAGTCACTGCAAGATGGACATTGAGGGGCTGGAGTGTGTCCAGAGAAGGGAACAGAGCTGGGAAAGGGGCTGGAGCACAAGTCTGATGAGGGGCAGCTGAGGGAGCTCAGCCTGAAGAAAAGGAGGCTCCGCCTGAAGAAAAGGAGGCTCAGGGGGACCTTCTGGCTCTGCACAACTCCCTGACAGGAGGGGACAGCCAGGTGGGGGTTGGGCTCTGCTCCCAGGGAACAAGGGACAAGATGACAGGAAACAGTCTCAAGCTGCACCAGGGGAGTTCAGGTTGGACATCAGGAAGGATTTCTTCACAGAAAGGGCTGTCAGACACTGGAAAGGGCTGCCAAGGGAGGTATCCAAGGAACTGCCAAATGTGGCACTCAGTGCTCTGGTCTGGTTGACAAGGTGGGGATTAGTCACAGGTTGGGCTTGATGATCTTGGAGGTCTTTTCCAGCCTTAATAATTCTGTGATTTGATGATTCTGTAAAGCTGCCAGCTGTGAGGGTGTTAATGCAAAAGGTGGGACATGAGCCAATTCCTCCTACAAAACCCATTGCCAGCTAGGACAGGATGAGCCATTCTGAAAAAAGCGCAGTCTCAGCACCTGGTCAATCCTGTTCAAAAGTGTCGACTGAAGAGGTGAATTGCAGCCTGGAAAAGAGGCAAGATTTGCCTCTGCAAAAGAATTGCAGCCTCAAGGTAAGGCTGGTTCCACATGAGGCCTGGCATTTGGAATCACCTAAGGTAGCATCTCCTTACCTGAGGTGCCGCCTTTGACACCACTTTTAACATCCCCACTGATTCCTGTTCAGAAGCTGACTTAGAAGGACTGTCTCTCTTTAGGTGAGCTGCAGGAGGTGCAAGATTTCACCTCCTGTCCAGCTTCTTCTCACCAAAAATATCAGAGCAGGGTGATGGAAGAAATAATTATTTTGCATTTCACGTAGTAAAAGTCCAGCTATGACTAATTTGGCAGCAACTTTTACAAACCCACTGAAAACACCTTGACTGATGTTATGGAGGAGATTTGAATTCATAGAAAGCTCAGCTATATAGATTTGTGCATCATTTGTTTCTTAAAGGATCCAGTTGGAGAATTATGAATGTGCAGTGGGAGTGGTGACACGAGGGAAAAGGATGGGAACTATTACCAGGAAACTCGTGAGCTGTGTCCATGCAAGGAAAGGAACTGACTGCCTTGAAAGAGAGGGACAGGAGGAGAAAGAGAATGGATTGCTACTCCCATTGCCTATTCATATGGATTTCACTGAAGGAAAAAAAGACCTGAAAGAATTTGGATTTGTAAGGCCTAGCAAAACCCAGCTCTGACACCAAATATGTGGGAAAAGGGATATTTGCCATGTGAAAGAGGAAGTCTTTAATTCTTGCCAAGGGGGAAGGGAACAAGAAATCTTGGGAGTTCTCAGTCCACAAGGATTAGTTTGTAACTATTTTATGCTCTGTCACTTTATCAGAGATGGAGTATGTGTCCCAAGCAGAGAAAGGAGACAGCAAATTGGTGTTTGTGAGAAATCAATTATTTTCATTTCATTATACAACTCCAAGCAAAATAATTTTTTGTATGTAAGTATTTAGTGTTACAGGGATGAAATAGCTAATTAAGTTATATTTATTAAGAAAATGCAGCATCCTAGGTTTATTATGGATTTCCATATGCCATCTTTGGGTGATCAAATAAGAAGTCATTTAATTACTTTGAGAGGCTATTAAAGGGCAGCTCCTGGGAGTCGTTCCCTGAAGTGACTTTGCAAATCATGATCTTTATTTTGTTTCTGCCATGGTGGTAAATGAAATCATCTTGATTTTTCAGTCAAATTCCCTAACAGCTATTGCCTTGCCTTGCATGAACCTGCCTGAACTGATATCCATGTTATAATATTAGGAATATAAATCAGTCATTTACCTTCAGGAAAGGAGGATGGGGAAGCCTGTGCTGCCTGCACAATGTGAAGGACTTGAGCCAGCCTGAAATCACTGAGGCAGGGGAAGGTTATTGTTTCATGTCCCATGCACAGGAGTGAGGGAGTTTGGATTCTTCCCCTTCCCAGCCTGCCAAGAAGCCAAAAATTGGATCCCCATGGGAGGGCTGGGTTGAGACATCACGCTGTCAACAGAGGCTTCAAGGCAGCCCATCTGCTGCCACTGTCACGCTGCTGCTGTGACACAGCAGAGCTGCCAGGGAGGACACCTCACTCCTGGGCTCTTTATGGAGTCCTTGGGAATCAGAAGTGTGGTCCATTCAGAGGGGCTGGAGCAGACTGTGGGAATGGTAAACCCGATGGATTTGGGGGCAGGGAGAATGTGAAGCTGCTTGGATTTTCTGGGAAAGCGTGCATGAAATCAATGGGCTGTTGTTGGGGGGTGGGGGGAAGGAGGAAGAATTTGTAATTCATGTATTTGTTCTCTGATAGGGAAATATAATACTGGTGGATTTGCTTTGGAGAGGAAAAAATACTATTTGAGAAGAAGGTTACTTGCCTGACCAGAAAAATAATTGAGGGAACCCCATTTTAAAAGATCTGGATGCCTAAGCCTGAATTAATAAACTAGGAACTGCTGTTGAAATAATGCAAGGGATTTCTGAAGGAAAGGCAGAGGGGACCTTGGCAAAACCAAAAGGTAGGAAAAATTATCAACTTAAGGATCAAGTTCAAAACAGATCAGAGATACTTCTGCTAATTTATTTCTCCTCTTTTTAAAAATCCTTTTCCTCTAGAATAAATGTTTAAGTGGAAATACATTTAATTATGACTCTGTCAGTTCCTTGGTTTGGAAGGATGGAGATGGGGGCTGGGTTTTGTTCATTTTGAAAAAAAAAAATACATTGGATCTGAAAATTGACAAACAAGTTATTGCTTCACTTTTCAGATACATGAAAAACAGAAAACAATCCGGTTGAGATCTCATAAATTTTCACAGTGTTTTCCACAGCTTGCTTTTGATGCCTGAGAGTTCTCAGTAGCTCTAAATGAAGAGGGGAAAAAATGACAAAAATGTTCAAGTTATTTAAAGTCTAAGACATAAAATCAATCTTTGGCCAGCTCAAATTCTATCCTGTCCATTCTTCTGCAATATCATCACTGATATCTAAATAATAGTGATGTCTTTGCTGATATCATAAATGATACAATGTCTTTGCTGTTTCTGCAGAGTGAATTAGGAGGGAATTTCAGTGATGCCAGCTGCAATTAAGCATGAAATTCTGGTTTTCCTTTTACCCCTTTTGTGTTCATAAAAGTTTTACCCAAAATCTCTCTAGCCAATGGAAAACTTTTCCTTGTTTTCTCTTACACCCAGACCCTCTAAAATCTTTTATAACAAGAAGTATTATTTCTTTTTTGTTGTCATTTATTTCTAGAAAGCCTGAACAAAGAAGGTTTTTTGTAGGAAGATGTGTGATAGTGCTTAGAGAGCAGAGGCTCCACAGCTTGGTTTTCTGTGGGGATAAGATTGATATTAACAAAATGTTTGATGTCTGCTATTGTCCTTTCTCTTCAAAATCTCAAAATCCTTTTCCAATTTCAGCTACATATGACACATGACTTCACTTTTTAGAGATGACATTGCACTAAAAAACTGCAAATTTCAAAGTATTTGGTGGCTGGGACAGGCAGAAGAAGATCCAAACAAGTCTTTCCTGAGGGAAAAGTTGCAGCAGAAACTCAAATATATGATCAGAGACCAGAGCAAGCAAGGCAATGGAATTACTCTGGTCTTGGAGCAGTGCTTGGCCAGAAATTGGTATTCAGAGGAGAGCTCAGCCACAAAACCCAGAACAGCAGGGTGCCAGGCTTCAGGTGTTGTGCTGATCACGGGATGATTCACATTCCTAGGAAAGAGGAAGACTTGTGAATTAAGTATTTCTTTGTAGATACAGGCTTTTTCTCATTTCCTTATTTGAAGAGAATGACAAATTTTAGTCTGAAAAAATTAAAATAATGTGAAGAAAATGCAATTCTTCTCCTGAATTTTCTAGACAGCACTGGAAATCCCACACATCCCTTCGCTGTTTTTTCTGAAGTCCTTCTATTCATTCATTTGCCTAATATTCCCATACTTTTTTCTTTTTATTTATGAATGTTAAGTAAAAACTCATTGGGTTTTTTTTTTTAATCACATCAAAATACAAACGTTGCCATAGTGAAGTAATTTGTACCAGACATCACTTTATGGTCACCACTTAGATTAGAGACTGCAAATGGTAACTGTGGAGTGGTGAAAACAAAGTTAGTTTTATATGCAAAGGGTTTTTTTCCCTGACTTTCCATCACTGTAAACATATGCACAGTCCCTCTATTGGATGTGAGCCTCTCATCTTTTGAACTTTCAAATTAAAAAAAGTAAAAAAAGCAAACAACAATTTATAAGAGTCAAGGGGATAAATACAAGGTGTGGAACAACCGAGTAGGCAGCAAATCTACGAAAGGGAATTTGTGCGTCAGCAGATCCACCCTGATGAAGAAAGGAATCCCCCACTAATGAGGGGGGCTACAGAAGGTATGGGAAGTAATACCTCTTTCCCATATGGATAAAGCCCCATCTGGGATCCTGTGGCCAGCTAAGTGCAGGTAACAGCTGGAGAAATGCTCCTTGCCTACTGGCAAAAACTCAGAGATGAGCACCAAGAATTATTGGAGGTCCAGAAAACACAGTTTGTGAGACAAGAGTGAAGGAGCTGGGTTTGTTTAGTCTAGGGAAGGGAAGAATGTGCAGAGACATGATAACAGCCACCAGGAACAGAACAAGACATGATGTGTTTGAATTGCCTCAACAGAAAGAGGGTGGGAATTAGGGGAGAAAAAAGCAGCTTTTTAATGGCAGGATAGTGAAGGGCTGGATTAGCTTGCTCCGGGAATTTGTGGGGGCTTAAAGAACGATTTAGACAAACATTTGCCAGGTGAGTTATGAGACTGAAGTTTGCTTATATGTAACCCTGCCCAGGGTAGAAAAATGGACTGGGTGACTTCTTAAAATCTGTGGCAGCCTACTTTTTAGTGGATTTTTTACCATTGTTTAAAATCATGACTTTGAATAATATTAAAAAAATAAAAATTAAAGTGAATCGGGCCTAATCCTCTGTTTCTCACACACAGTTTTCCTCCTAATATACACATCAATGCATTCCTTATCTTGACTGATTACTATCCTGACTGTTCGTTATTCTGAGAATTTTATCTTCAGAAACAAGTGATTTTAAAGACTATATTAGATTTAAGGTTTTCCCTTCAGAGCAACTCTAAAATGTGCAAGATACATTTTTAAATACTTATGCATTAGTATTTCAAAAATTGAATTATTCTATTAATACCTGGCTTAATAAGCTTTAAAGTAGCTTTATAGGTCTGACATTTTTATTCGAGATAGATTCTCCTGGGGTATATACTTGGTTATATTTTCTAATGTGAAAATAATGCAGTATTCCATTACTGGTTTTTACTTTCTTTTTTTCTTTTTCCTGTGTATAATAATACTAAGTAGCTAATTAGACTTTGACTGAAATATCCCTTCACTTTTATCAGTTTTAAATCTACTGACTTTGGATTCAACTGTTTTCCCTCTGCTTCTGAACTGTACATCAAAATAAACAAAACTTTGCATTATGCCAGTCCTTTCTGGTGCATCCCTTCTCATTCACCTCTCTCGAATCCATGGACCTGCTATTCCCGGTCTGGCTTGCAGGTGTCCTATGTTCTGTCTGAGGGTCAAAACTGGCTGTTGGCTGGGTGTCTTTCAAGCAAGAGCATGTCCCACACAGTGAGAGGAGGAGAGACAGCTGAGAGCAGCACCTTTGGAGCACCAGCAGAACAGCAGATGGGTTTAGCTTGAGTTTTTGGACAATTTGAGTCATCTAAGTACAAAAGAGTTACGTGGAAAACAAGTTACATGGCAAATTTTGGTATCTTACATGTGACAGCATCCACCAACAGAGGTGGGAAAGCTTTGCAAAGTCCTCTCAGGAGGATGACACAAAATAATCTGCTTCAAGAACTAGATTTCACCTTCTGATTGTTAACAATCAGAAATTGAAATGAAACTTCAAGAGTACAACTTAGCAGGAGGAGCAAGTAAAACTCTGAGGAGAAACAAGCAAGTGCTTTATAGCAAAATATAACACCAGCTTAGTCTGGAAAAGAGAAAAAAGCTACTGAAAAACCCTCATAAAATTGGGTCTATCAAAGCATAAAACATAAAGTTAATACAGGTTTTAAAAGGTCTTATATTATTCTATTTGAATTGAGATGAAAAAGAGTAGTTCAATGTTTTGGAGGAGTATGGGGGGGACAAGATTCTAATCAGCTCTAAAGACTATGTCTGTATTAGCTCAGTGTGCTTCAGTACCTAATAGAACACAAAAATGTCATTCTTCCAGATGTGAATTCTAAAGGTTTGCTCCCTGGCAAAAACTTCTCTGTCAGCTCAGAAACAGAATTATTATTTACTGAAAAATGCCAGGAATGGTTGCTTCTGTCCTTTATCTGGTGTTGAAAAGTTCATCCAGGTGCAAAAGATTTTTTTTAATTTTTTTGGTCTAACATTTGATGCATTGAATAAACTTTGTCTTATTTTTCATGCAGAAATACAGAGATCATGGATTCCATGGTTGTGGTGTGAGGAACTCCTTGTTGCTGCCATGGAGGATTTTCAGTCAGTTTGGAAAGTGTTACTAACACAACAGTGTTTGTTTTGATGGTCCTTGATTTTGACAGTATAAAAACAATTTAGAGTTAATTAATGAGGGCAACAGGTTGATTTTGTCCAGCCCACAGCTGGATAAAAACATCATGTGCTGGGCGAGTAACTGGCTCACAGGCTGGGCACAGAGGGTGACAGTGACTGCGGTGGACTCTGGCTGGGGGCCTGTCACTGGTGGGGTTCTGCAGGGCTCCATCTCAGGCCCAGTTCTCTTCAAGAACCTCATAAAGGACTTGGATGCAGGACTGGAAGGGATACTAAGATGATACTTTGTGCGGATGATACAAAACTGAGAGGAACTGTTGACTGTCTCAAGGGCAAAGAGGCCCTGCAGAGAGCCCTGGATAAATGATAGGGCTGGGCAATCACCAGCTGTGTGAAGTTTAGCAAAGACAAGGGTGGGATTCTGCACGAGGGACGGGACAGCCCTGGCTGTACAGACAGACTGGGGAAGGAGAGGCTGCAGAGCAGGGTTGTGGAAAGGGACCCGGGGGTCCTGGTTGATGGCCAGCTGGATGTGAACCAGCAGTGCCCTGGAGCCAGGGGGGACATCCCTGGCCTGGGGGCACCGGGCCCAGCATCGCCGGCCAGGCCAGGGAGGGGATCACCCCGCTCTGCTCTGGGGCGGCCTCACCTTGAATACTGTGTGTGGCTCTGGGTGCTGCAATATAGGAAAGATCTAAAGCTGTTAGAGAGTGCCCAAAGTAGAGTTCTGAAGAAGGTGAAGGGCCTGGAGGTGAAGCCACACGAGGAGCGGCTGAGGGCCCTTGGTCTGTTCAGCTGGAGACGAGCAGACTGAGGCCAGAGCTCACAGCAGTTCTGCAGCTTCCTCAGGAGGGGAAGAGGAGGGGCAGGCCCTGATCTCTGCTCTGTGGGACCAGGGACAGGTCCCAGGAATGGCTGGAGCTGTGTCAGGGAGGGTTAGGGTGGGTATCAGAAAAGGTTCTTCCCCCAGAGGGTGGGGAGCACTGCCCAGGCTCCCCAGGGAATGGTCACGGCCCCAAGGCTGTCAGAGCTCCAGGAGCATTTGGACAATGCTCCCAGGCACAGGGTGGGATTGCTGGGGTGTCTGGGCAGGGCCAGGAGTTGGGCTGGATGGTCCTTGTGTGTCCCTTCCAACTCAGCACAGACTATGATTCTACCATTTTGTAGCCCAGTGGCCACAGCAGTCATCCAGGTGGCCGAAGGAGACAGAGCAGGGGACACAACCTTGGTGTACTTCAATGTCACAGCCGTGCTGTCTGTGCCTCAAATACGTAAATGTGTATCACAGCTTTAGGGCCGGGATTTCTCATCTCTCCAATGACGGAGAGGTTTTGTTCCAGTGCAATTTTTATCCCACTGTGCTTTTACCTTTTTTTTTTTTTTTTTTTTTTGGTAAACCAACAGGACAAAACAAATGTTGACGTCTCCAAAAGGTTAATAAAAATGGAAATTTTTGTCTTTCAGTCAGCTCTAGCTGCTGCCTGGTACCAGTTTTGGGGAAGATGTTCATACAGCTTCAGGACATTAACAGCAGGGAATAACTTCTCATTGGAAAGATATTCATGATATGGCATCTGTGCATGTGTGGATGTAATTTGAAGACTTCTGTGATGTACAGCTCACCAAAAGCCATTTCCACACTGGCAATGATGACAACTCAAAGCATGGCTTGTGCTGGCCAGTCTTGATGTTGTCATGTTGTCTTGGAGGTTTGGTCAACTTTGAAAAAAAATTTCATTGCCACTGCTTGAAGGAGAAAAAAGAAAAGAAACTACCATATTGTTACAATTCTCCAGCTGGCTATTAGTTTACTACATGAAACTGAAAAGTGACATCTAAGTTGTGATTTATTTTCATAAATTAAGAGCAGACCCATTATACCAGCCCTAAAACACTCTGGGTGTTTGCAAAAGCCAATTAC
Organism: Tichodroma muraria; assembly: GCA_013390105.1. Taxonomy (NCBI): domain Eukaryota; kingdom Metazoa; phylum Chordata; class Aves; order Passeriformes; family Sittidae; genus Tichodroma; species Tichodroma muraria. The sequence goes on from WAAG01060510.1 coordinate 30,670, forward strand.
TGTGGAAACTGCTGAAACAAATAAATGTTTGGATAAGGATCTGGAACAAACGCCTCTATTTTTTAAAGAATTCTTGCAAAATATCACTAGACCAAGAAATCCTGACTGCTTCATCTGTTTGTTACCACATCTATATCCTTCTCTGGAATTCTTTGCTGCAGATCTACAAAGGAATAAATGGAAAACTGCTGTTCTCCCACTTAACCTATAGCAAGCAGCCTTTAAAAACAACTCATCTGTTACATTCCAACCATATTTAGCTGTTTTTATCAGAGCTGTGTGGTAGGAAACGATCTGTGGGGGTTTTGAAAGACTGAAATATGAGGATATTCAAGTCCTGCTTTGAATCCAATATAATCCTGCACATGAACTTGTCCCATTGAAATCAGGTTCATAAAAGCATACCTGTACACACCCTTCCTAAAGTCAATTCAAAATGCCTCTGGTACTATAATCTTGCTTGATGGGGCAGATCTTACTTTTCCAGGGAAAAACAGAGCATGGCAAGAACCCAGTGTCTTGCCATTCTGTGTGATTCCCTTTCCAAACAGCGGGAATGGAACAAAATGTAAGAAAGCAAGAAAAGAAAATGCATAGGTAGCACATAAAACAGTGTATTTTAACACTTAAAAATTTTATGCAGAAATACACAAAGACATAATTTTACACAAAATGAAAAGGAGGCTGAAGTATTAGACTGAAGTGTTTGCTCTTTCAGAAATTTTAAAGTGATATTTACTTTATGTAGATTCATATAATGGAAGAGAGAAGCTATTTTGTTTATTAACACGTGACATCAAAGTCCACATCAACATGTTATATATGTGAGCTTCTAATTTTCTTTTAACTGTTAAATATATTTATCTGCTGTGTCTAGGTTTACTTTAATATTACACACGCACACAAATGTATTTTATCTTATTTACAGATGCAGCTTTTGTAGTTTTATTGCTGTAATAACAGGGTTCCCAAGCAATGAGGTTCCAAATCAATGTGCTATTTATTGTGTTATCTATGTTCACGTTTCTTATTTCTATTTATCATGTTATCTCTGTTCATGTTTCTCCTTTCCAGTTGCAAGGAAATAAAGCTTCTTGGTTCTGTGAATATAACATACATGATCACCCAGCAAAGCAGTGAAATTAGATTTATCCTCCTCCTTTTAATGCCCCCACTGCCTCTGAAAAGGGCTGATTAGGGAGCAGCATACTGATAATTAACATGTGTCTGTTTTTTAAAGATATACTTCTCATAAGAAGCATAAAAATTATATTTTTTTTAATTAAGGTATTTTAACATTTGAAAGATGAGAGTTTATGAATGCATGTAATTTTATTAAAAGTCCAAGACAGCAGAAACTCATCAAAGTCCCTATCCTGAATATATAAATTATTGAAATGCATATAAATCATCACAAATTAAAACTGAAGATCATCTAACAAGGCAAATTGTGTTAATTAACAGTTATTATAGCAAAAAACCTTTCCTCTTGTTTATTTGTTTTACTGATTTATGCAGTAGATTTTTTTGCTAGAGGCTCATGATGTGAAAGAACAGCACAGTCTTGCAGTCCTTCCCACAGAAATGGTTCCAAAGGACATTCCAGAACTGGGGACTGTAAAAAAGATAGATATCAAATTTAAAAGCATTAGCAAAAATATTAGCATGACAAAATTCAAGCAAATAAATATGCCATATTTAGGCAGAGTGGACAAAACACTGAGGAGCACAGAGAGAGACACGAGAGAGCACTCTTGTGTGCTCTGGGTGGGAGACTGGGCAGGAGACTCTATGATTAAACCTTCTGGAACCAAGATAAATTAAACATAATCTATAAATATACTGCATAAATATAATACATAAATATAACTCACAAATATAAATGAAATACACCTCTCCAGCCATTTTACATCCAGGTCTCTTTAGGCACCACAAGGATATAGATGTTCTTCAGCCCATGTCACGCAGTAGGTGAGCGATAACAACAGGAACAAACCCCACCTTTGCTGGCAAGACCATACAAAATTAAGCCCAGGTTGGATGGCTGAAATATCAGCCACCAAAGAATGAAATAAGAAGATCAAATGTACTTTTGCAAGTGTTTTGCAAAATAAAATGGTGGTTTTTTTCCCAGCACTCCAATCCCGTAAGCACCCTTTTGTTTTCAGTGCTTGGTGATATTGGGTTTCAGTTTGTGGTTTTGCTATTCTTCTTTTAAATGAAATAAAGAAACATACACTGAATAAAATGAGGGGTGCAGTTGACCTCTAACATTTCATGAAAGGGCTTGTTATGTTTACCACATTTAAATGAAAATCAACTTTGGCTGGAGCAGCGAAATAAAAGACCTGAAGGAACAAGGCAGTTGGATGATAGAGAGTTTTCCTAACAGCAAACACTTCCCAAGGTAGGCTGAGATTATGGGACCAAATATTCAAGCAGACACTTGGCAGAGATCTAAATTCACTGGAAACTGTGTTTTTTACAGCCTAGTATGTCCTGGGCTGGTTGTACTCTTCTCCTTCCCTATTTTCTGATGCACATCTTGATTTCTGAGGCAACACATCCCCCTATCTACTACCAATCAACCTACACGGGTAATTATTCTACTTTCAAACACCCAGAGGGAACAACTCATGTATATACCAGCTTTGAAGATTGAAGCCCAAGCTAAAAAATAATGGGAGTTGAAAAATGAAACACTCTGGAACGTGTAGACTTTGCCTCCATTTGTACATCTCTCTCGTGGCTCTTGACCTAACCTAGCTAAAAGAAGTCTGTCTTTCATAAAGGCATTTGCAATGATTTTGAAAATTAAGGTGGCTACCAATCTGCCTGATATATCTGTAATATTTCCCAAGTTTGCACTTTGGAAACCTTTGAAATGAAGCAAAAGTTCCTCCAAATGTTTATGTGCAAGAGCATAATTGAACTGTACATATGCATTTAAAATATAAATGTGCAATATATGTGTGACCAGACCTCCTGGGCCACAAAGAAAAATTCTTCTCAGGCTTAGATTTTCATCATTTAGACTTGCTTTTCTAACTCTCCCATTGCTTTTATTTGACACTTGCTGTTCCCCATCCCAGGCTTTGTTTGCCCACGGCAAGAAAGGATTTAGGCACCACCTATTGAATTTCAGATTAATTCAAACTATCATTTTCATCAGAATTACACTTGGAATGTTTTTGGCCCATTAGTTTCAAGTAGTACTTTTGTGGGAATTGTTTAGCCAAGGGAATATGTCTGTGTCTAGCTATGATTTCCACTTGGGGTAGGGAAGATAATTTTAGATGTTTCTGTTACTGTGAATTAAATTATTTATTGAGCAGATCTCAAAGTTCTGTGTCCATCCTTGCCCCCTCCTCCAGAGAAGGAACTGGGGAAAACAGACTATTGCAGTATGTGGAGAAAAATGACATTGCAATAGATATCAAAAATGTCATACGTTCTTCAGCTGCAAGTATTGAACTGTTAGGAAATTCTAGAGAGTGAGCAGAAAAAGGAACTTTGTCTTTTTTCTTTAAGATATTGTACAAAATCCACAGGTGATGGAGTTACCAGAAATATGAAGAAGAGCAGAAATGCTCTTGAAGTTTTGCTCTACTTTTCTGTGTCCTATTCCTAACACTCTTCTAGAGATTCTAGGAATAGTCTCCTACATGTGTGTGAAGGTAAGTCATCCTCCATTTGCCTCACTCCTGGAAGTCTTCCAGGCCAGGTTGGACAGGGCTTGTAGCACCCTGGAATAGTGGAAGGTGTTCCTGCCCCCTCCAACTCAGGCCATTTTATGATTCTATGATTGCACAGTTTAGTAAATTTTTATTATTTAATATGGCACACAATCCTTAAATACAGTAACTGGGAAAAAAAACAGTCCATTTGTGTGGTTCTCTCCTGTCTGAGGGAATTATCTGAGTAACCAATCCAGTAAGCCTAGGTCAGTGAGTCTTCCTGAAGGGAAATAGGGTGTGGATGTCCCAAACACAGAAGTGATATCAGAGACAGGAACTATATTGCTAAATTGGATATGAAGAGATTTAGGAGTGACTGGCACTTGGCAAGCTTTGCCTTTTTCAGATGGATCCTAGAGATCCACTTTCTGACCCCCCCCGCCCAAAAGGGAACAAAACAACTGGGTATGGCAGTCCCATATTGCAGGGATTTAGGGATTTGTCAGTAAACTACCCATCACAACTTCCCAGTCTCATAGAATAGGTGCTACAACTTCTACCCACAGTTTTTGCACCTTTCTGCCAGATCCTTTTTTTCTTCACACGCACTCATGACAGGGAAGGGAAGCTGTGGCAGAACCTTTATCCTACATGAGCTTTCCCTGGGATCCTATCTCAGGGCTAATGGTAGGAGAACTGGTAAAGTTTGCCAAGTTTCTTTGTAACTCCCAGATACCAAATCAAGTGAGGTTGCTGATGAGTGACTTGCAAAATCCTAATGTGGCCTCTGACAGTAACACCCTGTGTGGCTTTCAGCAAGTCTCAACACTTTCTGCTTCTGCCTTCCCATGGCTAAGATGTTTATTTGTCTGTCACAGCAGGTTTTGAGGCAGAGTTTGTAATTCGTCACATCACAGAAAATAGTGCTTTTCTGCAGTGAGTTAAATAAATCAGGCCATCAACAGTGAGATAAGGTCTCCCCTGAGGAGACTAGATCTCTAGGATCATTTTAGGGTTTATAAGACATCAAAGTCTACATAAATAAATCAATTCAATGCAGACAAGAGGAAAAATGGTCAAAAAAAACACAGTTCAAGAAACTGTTGCTTGAACACAGGTTAATCGCTTAAGAACAACATCTCCACTTGAAAAAAATAATTGGGGGTATCATCTGCTCTGTAAAGCCTAACTCACAGCTGGCACAAGTGAGAGGCTTTCAGTTAAGTGAATGGAAGAACGTCCATCACTACTCCTCCCAGAGCACTCTGCTCCCTTAAAGCCAGGACAGGCAAATCCCCCAGTGTGCCACCTGTTCCTTAATTCCTGCAATAACGGAATTTGGGAGATGAAGCTGGCCAGGCTTCGACTGAGAATAGGGTGCATATTTATGCACAAGAAATAATAAATTATGACACCTGTCCCACCAGTTGTCTGACCTAGGAATGAGCCACCCAGTCTTGTGGAAGGTGTCCCTGCAGAGAGGCTGGAAAGAGATGATTCCTGTGGTCCCTTCCAACTCAGCCCATTCTATGGTTCTATGATACTATGAATACACAGGCTCATAATTTATATTTATATGGCCAGACATGGAGATCTTTTTGTCTCTGTGCTGTCATTACAGCTTCAGGAGCAACTGCATAATATGAAGAATTTTCAGAACAAAACTGACACCAGGCTTGGAGGACTCCTTTAAGGACTATAGAGAGTTGAAAGGGTGATATTAATGTGACAAGGGCATCTCACAAAGAAAGGGAATTATTCCTTGTTTCCCAGAATAGCCTAGAAATACATTTCTCCTCTAAGATGGAAAAGGCCAAGCTCTGCATTAGTAAAATGGCTACTATAAAAGGAGTAAGAGAGTAAAGGAATTGATTCCTTTACTCTGCAGCAATTCAAAACCAGATATATGAAAATATTAACATGATTAAATGGCAAGATATTGAGTAGTCCTGCAACATGGTAGAGTTCAAATTGTTTTATTGAAGAGGGGTTCGGGGCTTTTAAGACAACCTCTGGCAGCTTTTTCCAGCTGTGATGCCCCAATGATGCCCAATGTCTGTCCTTTGGACAGACACAGATCAATTTTATGTCCACATTTCTGTAGGAACAGTTCAGCACCCTCACAGCTGACAGATGACAAGACAGATCTGACCACAGTAGAAAATAGCTCCATTTTCTGCAGCTCTTTGCAAGTGGTAATTAAATTGTGCAGCTCAGAATTAAAATTCATAGAATCACAGAAACTGGGGAAAGATCCGCTAAGGTAATTTTTGTCCCTGCCCTTCATTCTGCCAATGCTTTGTCCAGCACTTTGTAGCCAATTTGAAATGCCCTCTACTTACCCAGGGCTTTTAAGAGACCCTCGTTTGATTTATGCACAGCAGAAAATGATACCTTTTCTCCAGAGATGGACAATTTGCCTCATTCAAAGAGTTGTGTAATCAATTTCATTTACCAATTACAGCCCTTCGTTAACACGCAGCCACCGGGGCACTCGGGAAGGCAGGAAGTTAATGAGATTGAGGATGGGATCAGGAGGGTCTCCTGAATGCCTTGTTTTGTCCTGACAGCCCAGTAAATCTTGAGTCAGCCGAGTGCTTCTGAAGGAAGAAGCAGCCCTGGAGATTCATCTGAGTTGTATCCCTGTTCGTCCGGCTGTTAGTTAGACGGGTTTGCTGCTTTACAGGGACACCTGGGTTTTGGCAGGGCAGAGAGGAACGGTGATCCAAACTTCCTAAAAGCTGCTGGGCATTCCCTGGGAAGAGCAGAGCACCTCACGGTGGGGACTGAGCTGAGTTTTCAGTACTCAGCTTCAGGTGGGGTAAATGCTGTCTGAAAGAGGCACTTTGTTTTCACATGGCATTGACATGAACATTGGATCTCCCTGGAAATTTGTAGGCTAAGCCTGCAAAGCCTAAAGTGACTTTGCTCTTACATCAGCTCCTCCCACACCCCTGAGGCTTGTGTCTTAAAAATGTGTCTGAGGCCCCTACCACCCCTTCCAGGGTCTGTCAAAATGCTTCTCCCCAGAGGCTGGAGAGTGTCTTGTCCAAAAGACTAAACGTTTATCAACTTTTTTTTCAAATTGATATAAATCTTCTGTTCAAGACACAGGCCATAAATATAAAACCAGGCTTTCCCTGGGGATAAACTGCAATAGTCTACAGCTGAATCTCTTTTGAAATAACTGGCACTGCCTGCAGTCAGAAATAGAACACTGAACTGAGAGGGATACAAATATGATCTGATACAGACTTCCTAGGCTTGCCCAGATCCCCCTCATATGGTTTGTCTGGAATTTTGACTCACCAGTTTCTTGACAAAGGTCCTGCATTCCAAGTGGTTGTCCCAAGCCTGATCCTTATCTGGCCTAAGTTGATGTTCCTGGTGACAATCAACAAAGGTTCATCTCCCCCTCCTGCTGGGTGCCCTGCAGAAATCCCTAAACCCCTGTGCCTGGTGGGAATCCAGAGCTGGAACGAGTTGGCTGGGCTGCAAAATCCCTCTGGTAAGACAAGTGCCCCGGGTACAGCCCAGTTTGACCCTGCCATGGGACACGGCTCTCAGGATGGAGTGAACCTCCCCTCCCAGAAGTGCTGGTGACAGGGACACCAGGCAGGGTGCCTGGAGCCAGCTCTGGCACCCCTGAGCATCTCCCATGCCCCACCAAGACTTCCTAAGTGGCCCACGGGCTGTGGACCTCAGCAGGATAAACATCTTGCATCATCCCTCAGGTGCTTAAAAATCGTCTTCAGGTGACTGAGTCCAAGTGGACTAACACGGATCCATTCTGCTGGTGCTTCTTGTCACATTCTTAGTGTGGGAACTTACATTGCTCCAAAAGAAAAAAAAAAAAGAAAGACAAAAGGAACAGCTACATAAATACACATTTCAGGGATGGCTTACTGTAAATGTGGTTACAGTATATAGAAAAGCCAAGCATAAAGACTCTGAAGATAGTGATGCAACAAGACACCTGAACTTATTTCCCACTTTATTTCCCATCCCGTGTCAACAGCAACACAGGCAATGAAAAAAAAGTAATTTGATGAAGCAAAATATTTCAGTTCAATGCAGCATTTTTTCATTATAATCTTTGTTGTCTTCCTATTTTGAATTTACTTCCTCTTGATTATCTTTGTTCAGGACTATTTGAAATTGTGGGAGAATAAAAACTTTACCATTATAAAGCCTCAATGCGGTAATGGCTGACTAACTAAAATTATTCATGTAAATTCCTAAAGTAAGTTTTCAGTGAAAACAGAGAAAATTACTGACCAAGAAGTGCTTCTGAAAGTGTTTTCCTTTTTCTGTTCAGCTCTCAGAAAGTGCACAGGGCACTTCTAGGACAGAAATAAAGCCATTTCCTACAGGAGCACCTCAAACTCCACCAGAACCACACACATTCTTTTGAGTTGCAGCTGACCCTCAAATAATTTTTACTGCTGCCGTTCTTCTGATCTTGATACAAAGCCCAGATTCACTTCTGAGCCTTAGGGCTGCTTTGGCTCTAGACAAGCAGTAAGTGAAGAACTCTGTGTAGGGGTCTGAATGCCTCGAGAGCAGTGGCAGATGGGAATATCCTGCATCACATATAATTCACACCTTAATGGGTCTTATCCAAGTCTGAGTCCTCCCCGGATTTGCTCATAAATACTGCAAAACTAGTGCTGTTTTTAAGGCAATTTAAGTGTCCTTCATGCCTGGCTTATAGCTTTTTAATGGCTTTTAACTTTCCTCATATAAAAATGAGGAAAATAAAATAATGTCCTATGGTTGCTTGTAAGAATTCTTGCCTGTAATTACTATGAGAACTGATTTATCTGTGGCACATGCCACTGTAGGAGGTGTGAGGGTGATTAAGATGCTCTCCTGGGAAGTTTGAGAAAAGGATTAAGTGCTGTAGGACAAGACCACCTGCTTGGTCTTTATTTTGGTGTCTAAGAATATCACTGTCACTCTCTGCTTCTGATGTGAGAAAGGGGAAGGACAGTTTGGGAAAACTCCAGTTCTGTATTGCTCTTGGATTTTTTAACAATTTCAGCTAAATTCCTCTTTCCAGTTTGAAGGGGAATCATTTGTCATGCAGAAATGTTTATTTTAATGCCTAAAGTCTTGCCAGACTCAGCTTAAAGGCTGACTTGGGTATTTTAGAAGGTTTTGGTGGGTATGGCTTCTTTTTTCTTTCCAAGGAATGCTTTTACATTTATTCCATGGCTTGGAGAATGTCATCCAAATTTTAAAATCAGGTGCACCAGGGCAGGTACCTCGGTCCCTGATGAGAAGAGGCTCCTGCAGACAGGGATTACAAGTGCAGCTCTGAGGCAGGAGGGTGGTGACAGTGGCACCACCCAAATTGCTGCTGCCAGGACAGTGACTCAGCTGAGGACTGAGTCAGTGTCTCCCTCCCCTTCTTCTGGCCAGGGAAGGTCCTGATGTTCTGCTGGTGCCTTGGAGATGTAAATTATAATATTCCCACCATGCTGCAGAAGCCAAGGGAACAAAAGTTTCCTCCTCCTCACTGTCCATGTGGGCTTGCTCCGGGCAGTCTGATCTGGGGGAAGAAAGGGGAGGCCTGACTAACAGCCAAGTGAGCTCTGGAATCAGAGACTAGTCAGTGCAGATTGCCTTTGGAGCCAGGGGAGGAGGCCAGGATCCTCCAGAGCATGATTCAAGGCAGGAGGCTCCGGTGGAAGAGTTGAGTTTGTGTGGGAGTGGGGATGCCTTACCCTGGATGGATATTCCATTCAAACGGACAGTCACGCCACATTCTGGCTGGTACTGGTTGAATCTTATGAGTATTGATTGAAATCTCAGGATTAGTAGAGGCAAGCAGCAACTCCTACATTTTCAGACAAGATCTAATTGCTTAGAAGAACATCCTGATTAGAGTCAGCAAATCAATATACAGCAGTGTAGCTTAAATCGATAAGATAAGGCCCTGCCTGCTGAAAGATCTGCTCTCTGTCAGTGCTTTGGGAAATTCCCCCACTTAATGAGGTTTGGAAAATAGTGCCAGGCATTTCATCTGTGTTGAAAATGCCTTGGAAGGTATGTAACCCTTCCTTCTGGTCTTTCCCTAGCTTCCGCTTCTCACTCCTATGACTTTGTCTTTAAGTCTTCAGTCATCACTTGATTGAATGAATGTTTGTGCCTGTGCCCTATCTGCACAACCAAACTGCCCAGGTTTTAATTAGAATGGTTGCTTTGGTTCGTTCTGCTTTGGTTTTGTTTTTTCCTTAAAAAAATCCAAACCAATTCTTTTTTTCTTTGAATTGCTTTCCTTGAGTTACAGAAAATATCTTTGATGCTCACATGTTGTACCATTTTTTCCTTGTTTTATCCACCTGGGATTATGGCTTCATCTTGAGTCTTCCTCCACTTTCTGGAATACTTTTTTGAACTGTAGCATTGTGGCATGAGATTCTGCCAGTTCACCAGCCTGGCAGTATCATACATCAGTCTGGGAATCAACACAGTGAATAATTTAAATGGTTATTGCTCAGCACTACTCAGAATAGCAAACCTCCATTTATGGATATCCCAAAATCAATGGGAGATGGATTTCTTCTGTTGCCTGATAGATTAATAATCTTATCGAATTCATTTCCCGAGGTACTAATTTTTCATGCCTTGGCCAATACCAGACTAAATTCCTTTCAGCAACTGAGTATAAAACCATCATGTTTTCCCCATCCCAAAGTTTTCCTGACACACAATAATAACAACTCTTGAAATGAAACATCCTGACAGTGGCTAATGACAGCCTTGCTGCATGAATTAAATTACAGAACTTGAGCTGCCCTTGGCTTGCACAATTCTCACTCCTTCCTGACTGCAGTGCCTACAAATGGCCTCATCTTCCTCAGGAAATAGGAAAGAAAGATTCATAATTATAAATATTTATAATTATGTATATATACATATTTATATGAATCCTAAGATTATATGTTTATTGCACGTCACTCTTAATTATCTCTGAGGAATTTTGTAATATAGGCATAGTGAAAACTTGGGAAAAAGATACAAGCGCCAAGGACAAAGATAAACCTGATCTGATTTACTGCTCACATCAAAAGTGAAGGAAAAAATAAATAGGAGAAATAGACACTTAACATATTTATAGACATAAATAGACATTTCTGCAGATGTCATATTCCTTCAGACTCATGATCAATCTTCACACTTATTTACAACCACAAAGTGGTGATGTTTCACAGTCTGTCATTAGGAAGAGTTTATCTCTACCAAGCTTTCTAATATATTATATTCATAGAATTGATTGTTATGGTTTATTTAGTCACCAGCCACTAAATACTTTCAAAAGTTACTTTTCTGTGTGTTATCTGAGCCCTCATTTTGATGAGAAATAAGGTTGGCCTCAAGTCAGACTTCTGTAATATAGGCCAGGGGTTTACAGCTCAGCTTGGTCATGCAGTGAAAAAGGTGACTCATCTTCTAAATCAGAAAAAGAAATAGCAATTGGATCTGATTTGTATAGTCCTGATCCATTTACCCCACTGGCATTTTTCTAGTTCCTGTCTCAAAGTACCTGGGATCATTTGCATGTGTACCAAAGAAAGTTCTGAAAGGTGACTGAAGAGAGAGAGGGAAGAGTTGCAATCCCTGTAGTGACAAGGTGTAGCTGTAGCATTATATAACAACAATTTTTTTGCTGCTCATTGTTTCAGTTCAGTACTTCAGTGCTTCAGTTCTTCCCCCCGGACGTAGTAAGCCCAAATGGAATTTCTTTGTTTGCCCTACAGCATTTAACCCAGATCCTGCAGCAGAGCCTGGGGTGGCCTTTCACTAATTAGTTAGTTTAGGGATGCTGGCGAAGGCATTGTCCCAGAGAGGGAGTTTGAAAGCCCTCAGGCGAGGGTGTGTGCCCAGAGGCATCAGGCACCCCTGTAACTGCATTGTCAGCCTCCAGCATCCTTTCACAGGAGTGAGNGCCCCAGCTGAGAGGGGCCCTCAGCCCTGGGTGTCCCTGTGAGCAGGGAGGGCTCCGAGCAGGGCCCAGGCTCTGCTCCGGGGCCCAGCAATGGCACCAGAGCCACGGGCAGGGCTGAGCCCAGGAACTGCCACCTGGGCAGGAGGCAGAACTTCTGCCCTGGGCAGCGCCCAGCCCTGAACAGATTGTCCAGAGAGGGTGGGGAGTCTCCTCACTGGGATAATCCAGAACCAGCTGGACACAATCCTGTGCCCTGTGCTCTGGGATGGCCCTGCTGGAGCAGGGAGGGGGGGACCTGTGACCCACCATGGTCCCTTCCAACCTGACCCGTTCTGGGATTCTGGGAATATCTAACAAGCAGAAGGAGGCACTCACACCATCCCACTCCATTCTGCAGCTTGCTGTGCTTACAAATGTTCCTTTTTTCTTTATTAAATAAATCAGCAGTCACTATCCTTCCAGGAAAGTAACCTCATTTCTCCTGTACCACTGTGATGGGCCTAATGGAATGATTTGGGTAGATGATGGATAGGGGTGAATTCTGAAGTCACTTGAACTTGAAGACGGCAAGGATTAAAAGTAGAACTGAACATATTATAACAAAATCATCTTTTGGCCTCTTAGAAAACAGAAAATGTCACCTCATGCACTCTAGTGTGATTTAGCAAAGGTGGATGAAGGAAGCAAAACCTTCCTTCAGTGCCAAGAGTTTAGGTAAAGACTGGGGTTTAAAAATGAGTCCAGTTGATAGGACTGAACCGAAAGGTCAGCTGCTAAGTTGAGCGTTTCCAGAGCTAAACCTGGGGAGCTTAGAGCTAATTGAAGATCTGTTTAACAAACATTGCTTGTAAGCTCTGTGTAGGGTCTCCAAGCCAAAGCAGCTGTACTCTGGTGACTGGTTTTAAAAGAAGAGGGGAGGAGGAGAAATGAAGGAGTTGGGACAGGTACTGCAGCTGCTCCTTATGAAACTCACCAAATAGCAAACGGGAAATCAACAGACAAGTACATTCCAGCAGAAATTCAAAGTGGAAGTGATAATAGGAAGGCTAGACTGACAGGTTCTGGCAAGTTGGGAGGGCATTGCTAGAAAAGCACTGGCGGCTGCAAAGCTCAAAGCTCAGGGACTTACCTCTTTCCTGCTTCCCTCCCACCTTCCATTTCCTTAGGAGCAGTTCTTTTATTCCATCCATGAGAAATTGTTTGCTGGGATGCCTTCTCTTCCAGAGGTGGAAGGGAACAAGAACAGGCAGGATTAAGTATTAGGAGAGAAGCTGAAAATTTAAATAATCTGGTGAAAAATTGGGGTGTCCAGTGGGGAAAACGAGTGAAAAAAAATTATTACAGCTGAGAAGTAATTGCAGGTCAGATTCATCCTGGAGGAGATGGCAAGATGTACAGTGAGGAATCAGAGTTTCCCAGGGGTGTGTTTCACTGTGTGGATTACTTATGAAGGTGCAGCAGTGGCACTTCATCTCACCTCATCCTTCCCTGGAGACACAAGGTGCTCTTTTCAGGTGGTTGAGGTCTCCTAAAGGTCCTGCAATACCTGAAAACTCTTCCCCTGGGGCTGGAGCCACAACCTGAGCCGCAGCTTGGCCTGCAGAGTTGGAAGACATCCTTCATGGGCTTGATGAAATGGGAAATACACTCTGGGGTTGCAATAAAATGAAACTGTTTCCTGTTCTGCCTGTAAACATTCCATAGGAAATTGAGGCAGTTTTCACTGGAGACAAGGAAACTACCACCAAGCAGGAAAAGTTGCTTTAACTGAAAAACGGCAAGCTTCTCCTTATGGCAAATGCACTGAAATGTACACTTTTATCCAGGGGTTGGAATTACACCCTTTTCTCAGAGAACAGCTGCATGTGCTGGTGGGAATGGCGAAATTTTGGCCTGGATCCAATTTGATAATTTTTACAGAAAGATGCAAGGGGTTTT
>WAAG01060510.1:48055-59021 GCA_013390105.1 Tichodroma muraria
CAGGCAGAATTTGAGTGATTTGCTTATTTAATAATAGCAAAGAAAAAAATACCAGTTTATATGAATTATTGTGCTGTTTATTCACAACTCCATGTCTTGAAAAAGGATGGGTTGGTTGTAGATTCAGCTTGGATGCAAGTACAGCAGAAGTCCAGGCATCACCAAGCTCAGCATCCTGGCCCGTGGAAGTGTAAATATCACATTCCATGGAAAACAGGTGAGACTCTCAAGTGACGCTCAAGTGACACTCCCCCAGGATACTCTTCCAACCTCTAATAACCAGCTTGTGGTTTTATCAAAAGCTAATAATCAGCTTTACCTGAGATAAAGGTGATACTTTGGAGTTGTTCATGTTTTGACAGCCTAAATGGTTTTGATCCTGTGAAAAATAAAGCCTGGCAGGAATGCAGCATTCCTTGCAGCCTGCACCTCCAATTCCATGAGGGGGAGAACCTAAGGGGTGGCTGGAGTTCCTGCAGACCTGTCTTGGCTGATTGAAACGTCGCTCACTTATCTCCTGTGACCAGTGCACTTTGCGCAGCATGGATTTCAACACAGGATAATTCGATTTCTCGCTTTACTTGAGCACCTGCTGAAGTAACTGTGAAGAGCTGAGTGGACAAAAGGTACCTTGAGTTTGTAGTTAAAGGTCCATTATGTGGGGTAGGAGGAATTTGTGGTCCAAGCACTCACAGGAAAATGAGCAAACCAAAGTGGTGCTTCAAGAGAGCAAAATCAGGGCCTGATTTTTGTGTGAGTGCTTGAACACATGTGTACCTGTGGATGCACACGAAAGGTCCAGCAAGCATTGAAGTAAAAACACAGAAATGGTTTTCCTTTGCGGAAATCAGGGCCTTCTGATGTCTTTGCTTGAAATAAAAGCATGATTCCTAGCATGATTGGACTACAGATCCATTACTTAAGGTTCCCTGAAAGATTTGAAGAAAATTTAGGTGTAGAGAATTCTAACAGCAATGTTAAGATAATGAAAAAGAAGCACTACAACATCAGAGGGGAAGGAGAGAGAAGAGCTGATTAAGGGTGTCAGTTATAAACAACAAAAAAATAAAATCCGAACAGTGGTGGTGGTGGTGTTAGTGCCTTGCATGAAGAACCTTTATATTTTCCTTCCAAAAAAAAGATCGACTTCCTGACCTGCTAATTATTTTTATGTTAAAAATTATTGGATGGAGCAGAAATTGGCTCACCCTATTCTGTGCAGACAAGCCTCTTTTTTCAGGGGCTGCACTTTAGCACATGCTCAAAGTGAGCTTGCATGGCCATCTAAATATTTTGAATTCAACCATATGCAGAAGCACATTCTTCAGTTACAATCTCAAGCAAGTACTTTGGGGAAAAAAAGCAGTAAAGAAATCACTTTGTCATTGAAGTCAGCATTTTTTACTCTGCTCAGAATATGGGACTGATTGGTATAAACTGCCATTTAATGTACCAGGTTTTCAGAGTAGAAGCATATTTTATTGTGTCCAAATCTATTACGAGGCCAAATTATTCTCTGGCACACAATAGGGATGATTCTGACCCACTGCATTTTTTTCCCTTGAAAATCAAAATGTATCATCCAATTTTTATTTAGTTCTGGGAAAACCAGGTGAGTCCATATTTTTAAATTTTATTGAATTAATTTATAAGTGACATAAACAACGTATAGACAAACAGTGACCATAAACTATTAAAAACAGGTAAATTGTCAGACATGCAAACAACAGACCTGCTGTTGTTCATTTGTCTACTGGCTACATGGATAATAAATTTGGTGTAACTCTGCCCTGACTCTTGGGTTATATTTGTTGCTTTGGCAAATCCTTTTTTAATCAATATATATAAAGGCTAAATGGAGAGGAAGGTTTTGAGCAATGCAAACAAAAAAAAGGCCTTGATTTAGGAAATCTTATAAGCATGTATGGAGGCAGTCCTGCTTAGAAGAACACACTGGTCTTCTCTGGATTTAATCCAGGCATAAATCCAGCAAAGCATATGCTCTAAAAACCTTGTTCTGGCTGGACATGTGTTTTGGGTGAAATCAGCAGCATTTACATTAAATTTAATTCAGAGAGCAGATCCAACTAAAAGGCAGAGGAGAACTGGAAAGAGTTATCTGCAATTTTCACAAAGTTAGAAGAGTTTAATTTAAATTTATATTGTTCCCATACCTTGTAAATTGGCCTGTGCTTGAGTATGTCTGTAACAATTTGCTGGGATAAATTGTAAATGGCTTTCATGTTTGAGATCTTTGCTTATGTTTGAGAACACTTTGCTTATTTAGGAGGTTAATTTTGCAGGGAAATAGTTTGATAGAAAATGTGTAATTTTACATTCAGAAAATACAGAACAGATTCTTGATATATTGAAGGTGTTGGGACTAGGCCCTGCCAAGACCTACAGTGGGAAAGATGTGGGAGACTCCATGTGAGCAGGGAACAACCTCAAAAAATCCATATATCTGGTGCCTGATAGAATCTGAATCCAAGCAGTTTTCTTGTCCAGCAAATGAATTTAATATTTACTTAATGTGAGATTGGACAGACTGAAATCACATCCATCCTCTTGCTCCTCCTGTTGTTACATCCACATCATCCTGTCCATTGTGGACACTGTGTGGACAGAGGCATTGCACTGACCATGAAGCCACAAAACGAGGCAGGATGTTGATTTCCAGTCATGGCAGAAAGCTCCAAAGTTGAAATATGTCAAAGAGAAAAAGCAGTCATTGGTATTCTTTAAATAAAGAGTTTGGGCACAGTCCACCCGAGCATCTTTGTGGGACTAATCACTGGTAATGCCTGAGTTTGTTGAGATTAAATTTATGAGTAACTATCTATTAAAAGTACTGAGCCATAATGAATTCTTTCAGAATTTATCACAATAGCATTAATTAGGATACAACTTGTGGGCATTAGTGAAGCTCTCACAAGTATTTTCCAGATATTTGATCATAATTTAGCATTAGTCAGGCATGAGTTAATGGACACCAAAGGCTTTATTCCCTTAAAAATCCCTTCTTGTTTGGTGAGTCCCACTGCTATTATATCATTTAATATTCATTTTCATGACACTAATCGTGTGGTATTGATTCAGATATTGCACATTACCATTGGGAGTCCCTTTTAATTCAGTGTTAGTGCAGCATTAAGATGTAAAACAAAAGTGTTAGCGTTTTAAGTTAAAAGTCTGACTAAAGCATTCCCATTTAGTGGAATTCTGCTGCCCCCATTGAGTCAAGAAGTCAATTCAGATCTTCCTTAAGGGTGCAGATTTGTAAACAAGTGTCACAACACCTTTTATTTTAGCAGCCAAAAGGATTTCTGAAATATTTAGAGGGCCTAAAGTATGACAAGGCTCTCTGCAATAGTAAAGGACCTTTACTTTTCTACTAAAAAGTCACTAGGATATTTGACTTTGATTCCAGTAGCTACGAAACCACCTCCAAAGAATTTGCCACTCATTACAATATTGAAATATTGCCAACAAAGGGTAGACTAAATTTAGACTTCTCTCTACTGGACATTTTTTCTACAATTAAGCTGCAAAGCAAATGCCCCAAGAAGAAAGAGAAAAGCATTTATTTTCCCCTTCCTTTTTACCTGTGTGTCTTCTACCATGGCATTATCATGTCATATAAACAAAGGACAGAACCCTTGTTCTGAGCATAAAAATGTCCCATTACAGTGAAAATTCCACATATGTGGCTTTTAGGATAGTGTCCTTCCCATTTCTTTTCCCTGACCCTAGAGTGGTCCCTCTGAAATCTGTTAAAATACACCTCTAAACTTCAAATTTCTGTATACCTGTTCATATATAATACTCAAGACTTTTCTTGCTCATGCCAGTCTGCTAAAATTTATGCTCATTGAGGCTTTTATGTCTTTTTTTTTTTTTTTTTTTTTTTTTAAGAAAAATGCGGTTTGGGCACTCTAAGTAGACTGTAAGGAAGTTGTTTTTTTAAAAAACTGGATATTTTTTTGCTGAGTTGTGGCCATGGTTATCCAGAGCATCACACAATTAAATACACTTTTCACCCATTCATTATGGCTGTGAGATGCCCCTGTTTAACTGTTTTTATTAAGAAGAAAAACGAATAATCATTTTGAAGATACTGTGATGAGTGGGGAGAAGGGAAGAAGCCTTTTACACTGTCCAATTCTAAATTGGTTAACTTAGAATTTACTTCTATCTGGAAGAAGTGCTCAAGATGATGAGACACTCAAGATGCCGAAGAATAGATGTGCATCCAGATCCATATATTTAAAATCCATTCAGAAGGTACATCCAGAAAGCACACCCTTACTTTTTAGGCACCTATTGTTTGTCTGAGGCAGAGAGAAAAAGCAGAGGATAGAGGGAGGATGCAGAAGAGATGATATGGAAGAGAAAGATAAATAGGAAAGAAAAATCTGCTTATGTGTGCATCTGGTTCTGTGTGCTTGTGTACACAGAACAAGGAACAAGGACAAAATTCTGCTCAGAACATTTCCAAAGGTGTTTCCAAAAGAATCAGTTCTAATAAAATAGTGGAATCTGGACCCTGGTAGTTTCTCTGCTGGGACAGAGGGATCAATCTAAGACTGCACATGAAAACAATGCTGAGCAGAGAAAGAAATCAGGCAGCTGCTGGATGCCACATCTGTCTAGGTTCCCTCAGATAATCTCCACCTCTCTGCTAGTGGAGACAACCTGACATGTTTATGCACACTGGAACTCGTTGTGGAATTCCACATGGAGATGGTGCTCCATCTCCACTTGTGCTTCCTGAATGAATTGCAGCTACTGAAATCAGATGCCACAATATGGTGAGACCTCTCATTTGTGCCTCTCAAACCTGCTGTGAGCAATGCAGAGCAAAACCTAGCAAGCAACAGAACATCTTAGCACCTCCCAGGAACAAAACTGCCATAGCTCTGCTTCACATAGCAGAGCAAGGAACTGAAATAAGAGTTATTACTGTTAAAAACTCTAGAAAGCATTTCTTGGATGTATCTGCCCAAGAATGCTGGCAGCCTTGCAGCAATCAAAGCTGTATTATGGCATCCCAACTACAAAAGTCTCATATTTCATAGCCCAAACCCATGAACATTTCAGAATATAAGAACGTAAAAATTTTGGTTGAAATATTCAATATAAATAGCCTCCACAGCATTCTTCTTCAGATATGCTTTTAAACTCAAGTACTGGGTTTGTGTCCTTGGTATTCCTAAGGATGTTAGCTTTTCTTGGAGGCTTGAAAATCTCCTGAGGTTTTTAGGTTAAATTTATGTATATGAGTTCAGCATTGTCATAAACAGTTTGATAATAAAGTTGCATGAAAACTGCAGTTCTGAACTACACCACTTGGCCAGCCAGATCAGCTCTCTTTTCTACTCCTGGCCAAATCTACAGAAAGATACAAATGAAATCCTACAGAGGAAGCTGAATAAGAAATCAGTGCCAGCTGGGAATGTTCCCTTTTGCTGTTATTTTGTCCTTCATGGCTGCTCTTGTAGCTTAGCAAGAGCAAATAATGATGAATGTTAATTAAAATCTTTATAGATACCTCAGTGGTAGATACTGATTGATCTTTTGCACTAAAGTTAGCTATATGAAACTTTTCTTAAACCTCTGAAAATGCAGCCTGAAATAAAGTCAAGTCTGTGATGGGTATAGATAAAGCTTTGCTCTGTGAAGGGTGACCTATAGAAAAAAAAGCCCTGTATAGAAAACTTTAGGCATGCTTTGACCATTTGCCTAGGGTGTTCTTACCCTGCTAGTGTTGTGAGGTCTTGGTTTTCGAGGCCACATGGTGAAGCCATTGGTTTGCTGTAGCAGTGTGCTATGAGTTTCTCAGGGCACAGGATTGTGTTCAGCTGGTTCTGGAATATCCCAATGAGGAGACTCCACACCCTCTCTGGACAATCTTTGCAGGGCTGGGCACTGCCCAGGGCAGAAGTTCTGCCTCCTGCCCAGGTGGCAGTTCCTGGGCTCAGCCCTGCCCGTGGCTCTGGTGCCATTGCTGGGCCCCGGAGCAGAGCCTGGGCCCTGCTCGGAGCCCTCCCTGCTCACAGGGACACCCAGGGCCGAGGGTCCCTCTACTTCTGAGTCTTCTGCAGTCCTTTCATGGAGTGCTGTCATTTGACAGAGACTTACTCCAGGCACTGGAACATCTCCAACAAAATATTCTTCAGCGGTTACGCTCCAAACATAAGAATTGAAAATAAACCTTGTAATCCTCACCCAAACATAGCACTGAGAAAAGGCCTTACCAGACAGTGAGTTTTGCTAGAGATCTAGGGTTTCTTTCACAACAATTTCAGTGTGCACAAAGCTTTCTATTCTGTTCTATTCTATTCTATTGAGAATATAGAGCTCAGCAGGCTGATGGAATCAGCACTTTCTTTACCACCCCAGTCCATCACCAATATGCAGGACTGGCTTCCTCAAACTTTACTATTTGATGAGTAGTTTAGCAGCAAGGATCTTGTACAGCATTTGTTACTAATGAATTTCAAACCAAACCACGTCTCTTTCTGTATTATGTTCTCTAATTATCTCAATCTTGGTGTGGTTTAGGCTGGGGAAGCAGTTCCACATGGCAGCTGAGAACAGAGCAGCACAGACTGTTCTGCTTGGCAACATCTGGGAGCTCAGAGTAACATTACCTAGAGAGGGAACAGTTCAAACCTATTTGTTGTTAGGCTTGTGGCACCATAACATCATGTTGGGCTTCCCAAAACCACAAAACTTTTTCTTTAGATACTTTCAGCAGAAGCTGCTTGAGGTCCTTCTTATTTGTTTTGCAAGGAGTCAGTGTTGGATCCTCCTGGGTACAGACAGACACTTGTCCCATGTTGTCACAAGTAAGTGTCGCTCAGAGAATGTACTTGCTGGGTCCTGCTCATTGAAGAAAAACGAGTTTGAGGTTGGCTTGAAATGATGCAGTGATTTTGGTAAAGCTTTCCAGAACATTTTTTATAAGAAGAAACTGTTTGGGTTGCTCAAGCAGAGCAAGGATCTTTATCCCTTTTTATGAGAATACCATTTTGGATGTGAGGGGACTTTTAGATGCAAAGAATTGGTTACCCTTGCCCTATTCCACATTTAAGGCATTATCCATATCCACATTAAGGATATGCTGGTTTAGAGTGGTGGGAGAAGGTTCCTCTGCTGGCTGCTATTCATAAAAGGATCACAGCCCAAGAACAGGGCTGTCCAGGACAAGGGAAAGAGCAGCTGGAGCTTGGTGCTCTCTCTGTAGTGGTTGGGATACTCACCTGGAAAAGGTGATGCCCTGGTTCTGGTCCCTCTGCTCGTGATCACTTCAGCTTATTGTGAAAGTGCTTCAAAAGGGAGACTGAAAAGCAGTGCAGATCTGGCACAGACTTTGGAGGCCAGAGCGTTCTGGGAGCTGGGGAATTGACACTTCTCCATGGGAGAAGGCAGTTAATCTAAATCTCTGGTACTTTGGGTAAGGAGTTTAAGCACTGGGTTGGGTAGAAAGAGTAGCATTTCTTTGTTATTTTTCAGTGTTACCTAATGAAGCTTTTAATTTCCAGTACTTTGCTTTTTGCTTTGTTTTTTAGAATTGTCAGCAATGAAAACAAAAATATTCCCATTGACTCATAATGACTTTTTTTCACAGAATCACAGAATATGCTGAGTAGGAAGGGATTTGCTTCTCTAAGAAAAAAGAAGAAATCACTTGTGTTCAAGGTTAAACGTTTTGTTTGTTTGGACTAAGAACTGAAAAGTTCATTATTTGCACAAAGTATTAACTGAGGGTAAGTACTTAATGGATTTCATAAAGATCTGAACATCATGTAGAGAGAAAGGAAATTCTAAGTGCTTTGCAGGATTGGATCAGAATCTGAAAGAGCTTGAAAAATTGTCCAAGGAAAACAAAAACATTCTCAGTAAAGCCAAGCACAAAGTGATACAAATAAGAAGGAGCAAATACATCTAAAGCAGGAGATAATTCCCAGGCAGAAGTGCTACCAAAAAATATGGGGATAACTCTGTGTGACAGAGCACAATGACATGAAGCTGTGACAAGAAAAGATAAATCTCACTGAATGATGCGCTCAGAGGTCCTTCACTGAGAGAAGGACTAAGATTAAGTCCTCCTTCATTTTTGAGCAGAGGTATACATATTTTAATATATAGGTTGTCTATACCTTGAAGAAGGGAGTGAGGGGTGCTTTACTTTCTTCACAATCAAGTGTGGCTACAGAAGGGATTGTTGAAGTTCTCACACTCCTTTATTTGTTTAATGTTATTTCTTAAGGCATGCAAGTCAATGTTGGTAAGAAATGAAATGTCCTGGAGGGCTGTGTTTGCTCATCACCACACACACAAATCCTTCCTGGGCCTTCCGGCCCTGTGTAAGAGGCACACAAGGAGGTGAAGCTTCACCCCAAACCACCCACAACTGCAATTCCAGCCTCCAAACTGCAAAACTATCCTGAGGTGGTGCTGGCATGGCATGGCATGGCATGGCATGAAATCCATGCAGTCACTGCAAGGCTTCTGTGGAGATCAGAAGTGATTTCCTCAGTGGACAGCCCGCAGAGAGGAGGAACAGGGCATCTGACCACTGCAAATAGACTTAGTCAGGGTTGGTGGAGTAAAAATGAAGCAAACCATTTAGATCTCCACCAGTCTAAGAGATTTTTTCCTACTCTTTCTATTACTAATGCACTGCTGCTTCTGTTTCCTATTACTTTGTGTTCCCTTTATATCACTTGAACAGTTCAAAGGGCCCATAAAACAAGTGCCAATAACCTTTATGCATTCTTAATTGTGCCCTGATGTGCTCAGAGTGCCTGAAAGGGCTGGGGGATAAATAAGAAGGCCCAAGGTGTGAAATTAAACTCTGAACTGAGGAAAAGAAAATATATGTGCCTGGTTTATGGCCTCCAGAAATGGAAATAAATTGGTCAAGATATGAATCTTCTATATTTGGTACCAGGAATATATTGGGGTGTGGTGGGGGTGGGGAAAGGATGCTGAATGAAGGGTCCTCAGTTTTATCTGCTCTCCCCTTTTCCATATAAGAATTACCAGGACTATATTACAGCTGGGAGGTCTGGGCAAAAGTGACCCAAGAGACTCATCCTTGGATTTCCTCACTGGGCAACAGGTGTTATTTGTGTTCAGCAACAAGGCTTCCTTAGTCCAGGCCACAAGAGGACACAGATAGCTTGAAAACTTTCCTCTAAGCAAAGCCTACGAAGTAATTTGAGTTACAACTTAGAGGGAAATAAACCCTCTTAAAACTCAACGGCTTTCTCCCATACTGGGAGCAGGGCTGCCAAGATTTCTGCCCTTTAAGGCTTTTTATGGCAGCTTCTAAAGCCCTGAAAATAGGGATTTCCAAAGGAAATATTGACCCAGATGGAACAGCAGTAGTGTAAATGAGTCTGCAATAACCCTGCTGGGTCCCATAAAGAAGCAGGAAAGCATTCACCTGCAATTCATGTTTAGCATCACATGCTCCCCCTCACTCTTCATATCTTTCAGCATTTTGTGCTCAGTGCAAAGAGAATGACTTTGTTTCTGGGCATCTCTGACATTTTCTGTGCCTGTTATCCTGGTGGATTTCCTCAACTTTCCCAAAGACAATGGACATGATCTTTTTATTATTATTTGCTACAAATTTTAATTTTTTTCTGTTGGAGCATATTTTGAATATTATAAAACCAAACAGATCTAAGCATATCAAATGAGACGTCAAGAAGTGAACACGATTTGTTGCAGAGTGTGTGTTGCTCAACTCTGAAGGAGGGAAACAGAACTAGAAAATGCTTCAGATTTCAAAATAGCCTTTATTCCTGTGATCTGGTTTAGCATCAAGGATTTTGGTCACTTAATGTGAACAGAACAGTTCCTGCTGACAGATGCAGGAACTCTGTACTGTGCTAATGTTTACCTCAAGCTAATGAGGGAGGGAGAGCTCACCTGCCTGGGATGCAAATGCACCCCCTGCACAGCCATTCCTGTGGCCCACACGGGATATCAGTGCCATTTAGCGTGGGATTAATCAGTCACAGAGTGGCTTTGAGGTTAAGCATTTGTCAAGAATAAAAAAGGGACTGGACACTTGTATAATGAATCATATAAAGATCAACAGCTACAGTTACATCCGGAAGAAGTGGGGGAAAGAAAAATACATCCAAGAGTTACTGGAAGGAAAAACAAAGCCTGATGGTTTAGAGCATAATCCCCCCTCCAAATGAAGCATAAAGGAACCAATTCCCATTTAGTCATCAAGGTTCAATTAGCAGCTTCCTGAAAATGAGCTGCCTAGTGCAGGGCACATCCAGATAAAGGATGCAGGGATGGCTGGGCTGCTGATCCAATGTGGTACTGCTCCTGTGCCATGCTTACTGAACCTTTCAGGTGACACTGTGGGGCAGAAATCAGACCCTGCAAACTGCTCCTACCATGGGACAATGCCACAACCAAACAGGGTTTGGCTTTGCACTTCCAGAGGAGGTTGTAGCAAGGTGGGAGCTGGTCTCTTCTCCAAGGCAGGACGAGAGGAAATGGCCTCAGAATGCACAAGGGGAAGTTCAAGCTGAATATAAGGAGCAGTTTCTTCTTGGAAAGGGTCGTGTAACATTGGAACAGGGTGGATTCCCCATCCCTGGTGGCATTCGAGAAACCACGGGACGTGTCGCTCAGTGCTCTGGGATGGTTGACACGGTGAGGATTGGTTACAGGCTGGACTCCATGCTCTCAGAAGTCTTTCTAACCTCAGTGGTTCTGTGGTTCTCTGCCAAGTAATTTGCATGGAAAACAAGAAACTTATCTCCAGGGTGAGGAAACTTATCTATGAAAAGGTATCCCCACAAAGCCCAGGCACACAGGAGCCCCAGGACCCTGGGCACCCCCTCAGCTGGATCAACGCTGGAGCCAGGACTGGTGATCTCACCTTTTTCCTTCCTTCCTTCCTTCCTTCCTTCCTTCCTTCCTT
>WAAG01060521.1:729-16617 GCA_013390105.1 Tichodroma muraria
TCCATGATTCCTGGTTTGTTTTCCACCACATTATGGTTTTTCTGCTCAGGTTTGCTTGAAGAACAAGAAATATGTGACAGAAAATTTTCTGTAAGGTTTCCCCTTAGACAGAAAAAGCCTTTGCAGAAAAAATATCTATGAACTGAATCAACAGAAAACGCTCTTGTGCACTTGAAACTAAATTTTGCATAATATTTGATACAAAAAGAACAGGGAATGCTAATGTTCCATAGCAAAGTCTGATCATCATAAATTTCACATAAGAATCTGCAAATAAAACTTCCAGATACTATGTTTTAAGAAAGAATGCGTTCACTAAGGATCTGAACTGGTAAGACAAGGGCTGGATAAGCAAATTTGCTTTTTTTAAACAACTTCAGATTAATCCTGGCATAACTTTGGGGGGGGAATATTACTATGTACTCTGCCACTTAATATTTGCTTCACTTTTATGTTAAAGCAAAAGCATTTATAAAATGGTTATTTTCTTTAATGCTTAAATAAGTTAATTCATTTGTATCCATTAAATTTGATGAGGACAGAGATAAAATTATATAATATTTCATTGCAATCCTTTTCACTTTAGAATTTAATGTCTGAAGACCTGAAGGGAATAATTAAATACTGTGCCCTTATTACCATATTTTCACCATTTTGACACAAACACTGAAAAGTGTCTCGCAAATTTATAATTAGAAATTCCCAAGCACTGAGTGTGAATGATTCCGAAGAAACATAAGAGAAGGTTTTCGCTATAATTTTTATTCCTTCAGAAACATGCCCTGATATTCAGTATATCTGCAGATATCCAAAAATACTTATTTACAAAAATACATTGATACTACAATTAAACCCAGACACTGCTTCAAAATCATCCATTTGCCTGATAATTTGGCTGATAATTTGGCCTCAAATATATCCATAATCAGGACTCATATGCCAGACATCAATGACTGCTGGTGTAATGGACAGAAAAGGACCTATGTAAGCCAAATTGACTGCCATCATCACTTTTGGGAAAGCAATTATTCTTATTTGTTTTAAAAATTATACTCTAGAGAAATAAGAATTAAGCATTATTCTCACTGAGATATTGCATGGAAATGCTAATGAAGTGGATTCTTGATGTATTTTAGTTTTTATTGAAGCACATTAAAAAAAAGAGCAACCACTTATTCTGAAAAGTTAAATTTAAATGTCAATATGATAGCTATCTTAACTGAACATTACACATTAACACTCCCTCAACATGAGAAATAGCAGGTCACAAATCTCTTTGCAACTGAAATCACAGACATTCCTCCATTTTATGATCTCAAGGTTCTCATTTGCAAGAACAAGAGGTGGTAATTAAGAAAAGATGTCAGCACGTGCATCTTTATTTTAACCTAGAGTGCTGGATGTTTTTATCATATCCAAGATACCAGACCACTTTGATTAGGCACATCACTTCTTAGGAAACCCCACAGCAATTCATAGAATTGTTTCTGCCTTAACCAGCACAAGATCCCTTTGTCGTATTATTCAAATTATAAATAAAGACAATGTTGGTGACATTCTATAGTAAGTCTCAAAACAGTGAAAATGGCACTTTCTGAACTGAGACAGAAAACTTTTTTAAAATCTCACTGATGTGTAAATTACTCCTGTTACAGAGAAGTTAATCTTGGTCTAAATTCTTCACTGCTGGTAATACCTGGGAGTACCAAAAAGTCCTGCCACTTTCAAAATGTTTAATTAATAAATATAGTTTATTCATAAAATTAAATCAGAGTAGTTAGTGGCTTGGTTTTTTTTTTTTTCTAGTACATTTTAAAATAAAAATTAACATAGTGGCAGTCTGTCATTAATCTTGTCCTGGCTAAACTCCTTTGCTGAAGTAACAGACAATAGCTATAAAGTTTTATACTTCAAACTTTTCATGCAGTGACATATGGCTAATAGAGTTATATTTTAATTTATAAATAGCTTATGTATCTATTCTCTTATTGCATGAAGAGGGCATATGTTTAGTGTTATGTCTTTGCTGCTATTTACTTTCTAAATTAAAATCAGAGTATTCCACATCAGGCCCCTCCCACACGAAATGGAGAGTACACTACTCCAAGGATCAGCACGTACGTTGCAAGCAATATCAGTGTATAGAAAAGACATTTTCTTAGAGTTCTCTTTGCTTTCCAATATCCAATATTCACTTAATGAGATTAAGCAATGCTACTTGTCAGCATATAAACAATCAATGTAATGATAGTGATGAAGATGATATTGACATTAATAATAGTTCCTCCAAATAAATAAAGCTTTATTGTACATTCTTCTGAAGATTTTGGCATTGGAAACTTGTGGCAGTGAACTTTAGATATGAGAATAAATTTAACTTTGTAAACATATTTCTTTTAAATTGTGTTATAAATATTTTCACTTCTGGTGCACATCATAGCTAAGGGCTGCAACTTTAAATTACTAAAATAATTTTATCTCATTTTTATTTGGGTTTTTGGTTTTTTCTTTCATTTTATGACCTCAAGTGCAACAGAGGCTGGAAAAATCATCTTACAAACTTTAAACAGTTATTCCAGTGGCTTACACATTGAACACACATAGATTTAACTGTGAATAGCACAGTTACCTCTAACAGGACAATGAAAGCCCTTACATATATACATGTGGATATGTATTTTCGGGGGTGATGCCCAGTTAAAGGAAGATGCAAATAAATACACTGTGTGATATACAATGGCTGGACGTCGCAACCCATGTGAACATCAGGAACAGGTGATCCACTCCACGCACAGGCTCATTTTTTAAAAGCTTAAGGAACTTAGAAATTTTATCTCTTAATTCTTAGTTCAGAACAAGCAAGATATATTCATGGAAAAGGTAAAAGGCAAGAATCCTCCTCCTAGGGCATTAAACTTTATAGGATGCTATGCTGGTTGTTACATTAAGGCAGAACAAAGCTTTTCAAGCAGCCCGTTATATAGCACGTGCATAATGCCTGAGATTATAGACAGAGTCAAAGATTAACGAATGTACAACACAGTTTCATTATACTCAACATCAAAATATTAGCAACAAAAATAAACAGCTGGGGAAGAAGGAATGCCAAATTATAAAGCCCAAAGTAGCAAACACTAGATTTAGACATTAAGCTTTTTAAAAAGAGATGGCAATAAAATATATCATTACTACTCAGCTGTGTTAACAGTTGCATCTGTCCTCTGTGCAGAATGTGCACTGGTCTCAGAGTCCCCAGAAAACAAGACAAATTTATGGTGAGGTCCTGAACCACATGGGTTTGTGAATGATATCATTAATTCCGAACTCTTAGAATCATTACCACAATTCCCATGCAGGACTCATAACAAAGAAACTACTGGGTATCTCCTGAGAGTCTGTGGAAAAAGCGAGCCTACCTGAAGTCAGCACCTTTCATAATGGCAAGACTTTCTCATTAACGGCAATTCTGTTTGTTGAAGTAATGCATTATTTCAGACAATAGTTACAATTTTTAACAAAAATGTACTATTATCACCCAAGTTGTCTTCCTGATGTGATTTTATAGGGATCCAAGAAGGAATGGAAGGCAAAAGGCAAGTTAAAAAATTTTAGTTGTTTTCTCAATCCACTGGAGGACGTGGTTGAATTTTTTGTCCTTGCCAAAATTCTCTGAAGGAAAGCTACACTGAACCGAAGAGAAAGGACTTAACTCATGCATATGGTGTAAGGCCCCAATCAATTTGCTAAAGGAGTTTCGGAAGGGACTACAATGCTCTGGGTGAAAATGCAGTGGAGAAAAAGCAGCCAAGTATTCTCAGGAGGTCAAAACAAGACAAAAGTTTACTGCCAAACTTCAGAAAAATCACAGAATTTTGGCAAAAGATTTAGTACAACGTCCAATTAACACAAAACTCTCAACTCAGCACTAATTTGGCCCATTCAACTTAGGCAAGCTTTAAACCCATTTGGCTTTGAATTACTCAAAATGTTCCAAGAAGAGGGAATTAGAAGAAGAAAGACAGACAGAAAAGATACAGAAAAGCACATACAGCTACCAATTCCTGTGTTCCAGCAGTGTTCAGATAGCAACTCCAAGAGGAAGGTAGGGTCAAGATATGTGCTATCCTCATGCTTGACCTTAAATACCCCTCAGCCCTCACGGGCACTTCTCCTAGGTGGGAATTCCCGTCACTTGGCCATTCAGGAGCTGGGTTAAGTGAGAGTAGAGCACTGCCTCTGGTGTGCCATGACTGGCAGCTCTGCCAGGCTGGGATACTGGCTCTGGGATGGAGGGTGTGGGGCAGTTCACTGTCTCACCAGGCAAGGCCCAACCTGCCCCCTCTCCCACACCCCAAAACGTCTTGAGACATCAAGACCTCCAATCTCAATAGACTTTTCTTCAAGGAAAGAGAATAGAAGATTAACAATAAACACCTTTTCCGGTGTCCCTTCTCCAATTAATTCCCACTTTCAATATTGACCTTCTCAAAGTTTTTCTTGGTAAACACTATGGTTTTGCAACCATTATTTTCAACCTGGACTATTTATAATTACTTTTACAACTGAAAAATTCATTACAAGTAATATTTATTGCTTTGCTTGTTTTTTGCAAAATGAATAATTTAAAAACAGGTCCTACCTTTTATTCTTTTTCTTTGCTTTTGTAGTTTGTTAGTATTAGCTGAACAGATGCATGAACAATCTCCAAAATATGATTTATAATTAAATTATTTATCCTGACTGTTCTATATTCCTTTTTGCCATTCCTATAGTTTGGTTGTTAACCTGAGATAGCTTATGAGTAACTGAACATTTTTAAACAGGAGAACAATGAAAACCAAAGCCAAATAATGCACCAGTGGGATGACTTTTCATGCTAAATTTTATGAAATGTTTTGATTTTCTATTTCTTCATGAATTCCCAGTAGCCATACAAAGGCTTCAAAACAAATAAGTAAGTAACACTACCTGAACATCAGGGAACAAAATTCACTGGTTTTTTTGGTCTTTTCAAAGCACGAAAGCAATTCTGTGGAAACTTAAGCTGTAGTCAGATTTGTTATATATATGTATATGTAAAACGTTGACGTTTTCCTTATAGAACGAGACCACAAAAATGTCTAGTGTTTCCTTCATGACAGATATACTAGTAATAAACCGCATAAAGATATTATAAAAAGATTTTATAATGCTAAAAATATTTCTCAAGGTAAAGCAACCGTTCTTAGAGAAAAGGTTAGATAAAACTGACCATAGTTTACAGAATTCAATATTATATATCAGTTAGCATAGACCTCATTATGGACATAAGTCTGTTAGCCCTTCCAGATGTATTTCTATATATGTTCCTATGAATAACCAACATAATGTCACTTATCATTTATCATCACTGGACAAAAAATGAAATTAAACTATTTAATCTGAAGTCAACACTATTCAACTACTTATATTTTCTTAAGTCTGTGTGCTTTAGGGACTTTTATTTGATTTTTATAAATTTACTTTTATAAAGCCATGAATTTGCCTAAAAAGCCAAAAAATTTAGAAACCAGAGGAAAAATATGGATTTGAACCAAGGCTCATCTAAATCTCAGGCAAAGCCAGGACAATCTCACAGCTAGTCATGATATATATGAGAAACTTAGCAATACCTACAAGTATTATTGGACAGTCCCAAGATGCACAGTAATCAAACAGTACATCTGAGTTCTGATTTTGCAGCACATATCTATTCCTTATTGATAGCACAACAGTGATTGATTCACATCTGCTTCATTCTGTCTACATACTTGGAGGTATTTTAATATTTATCTACCCAAATAGTTAGTGTACCTACGTGACTCAGGCAGAAAGGTCACAGGTCTCCTGTTTTATAAACAGGATCCCTTAGAACCACAATGTGCACAGATCTTGCCCTTTGACATATTTTTATGAGGAAGAGAGATGTCTGCCCTTCAAAGAGAAACCCTTGCTGTGATTGTTAGGATAACCTTATCAGTCTCATGATACTTTTAAGCACAGATTCATAACCTTTTCCACACTTGTTGCTTTACTTTTTTTTTGATGGAATGGCTTTCTGTACAGGATACCTCCCTTGCATTTACATTCCAAAGTCCATCGAGCCTGACTTTTAAAGCTTGTATTATATTTTTTCTTTCTGAAATCCCCAGGATGAACATATTCTAGAATTAGGATTTATTTTTAAATAAATCCTAATTCTAGAATAAATCCTTTTCCACTTTGCTGTTTAGTGCCTTGTTATCATTCAGCAGCACATTACAGTAAACATTTTGTGGTTTATCTGCTTAGCTAAATTTCTACCTCCATACTGTTATTTTTTTGTCATGTTTAATCAGCTGTGTTTCCCTCCCATCAGTGCATTGTCTTAGTGGATTTGTTTAGATGTTGGATTATTTAGCATTCCATCATGTGTGACACCAACATAGCAGAACCTTGCAGGTCTCCTAAAATAATGTTAACATGTTCTGTGAGAGCTCTTAAAAAATTTTTAGTTGACTCTGAAACTTTTTTTGTCCAGAAGAAGTGCATTTTTTTTTTTTCCCTATTCCATTCAAATTAATTCAAAGGCTCTACAGAGGGATCTGGACAGGTTGGAAGAGCCAAGGAAAATCATGTAAAGTTCAACAAGGCCAAGTGCTGAGTCCTGCACTTGGGTCACAACAAGCCCTGCAGTGCTACAGGCTCGGGCAGAGCGGCTGGAAAGCTGCTCATCAGAAAAGGTCTTGGGGGTGCTGGTCAACAGCAGCTGAACATGAGCCAGGGTGTGCCCGGGTGGCCAAGAAGGCCAATGGCACCTGGCTTGTATCAGCAATAGTGTGGCCAGCAGGACCAGGGCAGTGATCATCAGCATGTACTGGGCACTGGTGAGGCTGCACCTCAAATCCTGTGTCCAGTTCTGGGCCCCTCACTGCAAGAAAAACTTTGAGGTGCTGGAGTGAGTCCAGAGAAGGGCAATGGAGCTGCCAAAAGGTCAGGGGCACAAGTCTGATGAGGAACACCTGGGGCAGCTGGGGGTGTTTAGCCTGGAGAAAAGGAGGTTCAGGAGAGCCTTATTACCCTCTAAAACTGCCTGAAAGGAGGTTGCAACCAGGTGGGGGTCAGTCTCTCCTCTCAAGTCAAAAGTGACAGGACAAGAGTAAATAGCCTCAAGTTGTGCCAGGGTAGATTGATATTAGGAAAAATTTCTTTGTGGAACGGGTTGTCAGGCATTGGAATGGGCTGCCCAGGTGAGTAGTTGAGTCACCATCCCCAGAGGTATTTAAAAGACCTGCAAATGTGGCATTTGAGGATGTAGTTTAGTTGTGGACTTGGCAGTGCTTGGTTAATTTCTTGAACTTGATCATTCTAGAGGTCTTTTCCAACTAAAAAATTCTATGATTTTGTGTTCCTATTTGTCATACTTCAGCAGAAAACTTCTCATACTTTGGAAATACAGATTGATTTAGGTTGTTCTATACTTTGTTTCTTATTTTAGGCATTAGAATAATCTTGTAATCTTTTTAAGCTTATGTCAAAGAAGGTAATACTTATTCTAAAGTCAGTCTGAAAAGGAAAAGCAACAATGAGAGGTGAGAATGAACCTCTCAGGAGTGCTGTCCTTGCATCCAAGAAGTCCAAGGTCTACAGTTTGTAGTAGACCAATCTATTCCTACAGCAAGTAAGGTTGTTAGACCTTGACTTATCCTATAATTTCAGCAGATTTTTACACTGGGCAAGTAATATAGAGATTTCATTTACTTTAGGTAATAAGAAGTAATATCATAGTTAATAATCACAGTTCAAGAAATATCTCAGAGGTATATGGTAGATGGGTGCAACAATAAAGCATCGTGATGTCTAGTTTGTAAGATGATAAAGTGAACTTTATAGAAAGTAAGCAATATGACAGGGAATCAATAAAATAAATTTACTGGTACTTAGCCAGAGCTAAACAGCAGTATTCCATTTTTGCCTTCCAAATGTAAGGTCACATTAAGCAAGGCATCCTCTGGGGCTGGACTTTTTAAACTGTCTAGGAATGGTACTCTAGTCTTCTACACTTATAACAAAGATGACTATTTCAAAAGAAGTCATTATCCCTTAGGGAAATCCAAAAGAGGGCACCAGAGTTTCAAAACTTGTCAAAATACAGCAACTCTCATTCAGCATCGAAATTGTTCAACTAATTTAAATAGGTGTTGCACTTTTATATCTAAGATCTTCTCCAGATATATTTATTCATCCTGAAAACTGACAACTAGATAAAGTGAAGCAAATGTTTTTTGAACATATACCCATTCAGCACAGAACATATTTATCCTGCAGACCTTTGGAGAAGTGATTGATAGGAAAAAGGATGGGATCTAATTCTTAGACTTAGAAAAAAACCTGTATTTTTACAGTCCCAATCTCCCATTTTGAAACCTGGAATGCTTAATTATACCAATATTAAAAAGGAACACACCATTCTTTCTCATTCTTGAGCAATACACATGTATGAAATACTGTACTGCAGAAGTGAGAACAAGTATAGAGCACAAACATAGCAATTTATCCTTCTGCTACAACAGTGTTTGTCGAGATAGCTAACCCTACCAGTCTCCAACTTTGTTAAACCTAAACAGTATTTATTTTTAGAATTGGAGACATCCAGTAAAGCTCATGGTTTTGATGACATCTGTGCAGAGCTGAATTGAGTATTGATATTGATGAACAATATGATGGAAGAGTGAGTATAGTTATTGAAATCTAAGAGCAAAACAGGGCTAGAATTAAAATTACCTTGACAAACAGAAATAATGACCTGGGAAAAATATGGTGAAATTAATCACTGACAAGTGTATACCTTAGTTAGGCAATGTGAAATGGGAAGACCTGGCTAGGAAACAGAAATAGGAAAAGACTGAGAACTATTATATTTCAGATTCTATACTGCAGTAGCAGAGTGTTGTGGGGGAAAAATAAAGGTCACATTCGGATGGATGAATTGGTGTCTCACATGTAAGACACCTAAAATAAAGTTTATACTCTTCCTTCCCTCTCTCTCTCTCTCCCCCCCCCCACACACACCCTCCTCCTCTCCCCCTGAAAGAATTACTTCTGTTCACCTCATTCACTATTTTGTATTGGACTCTCAATTTAAGTATCCTTTGAGTATTAGAAAATCGATCTTTTCAAGTGCTGGTTTAACATACTTCTCAGCTGCTGCAGCCTGAAATTTGCTAATGAATCTCTGACACACATTCATACAGATTAGACATTAGCACTGGTCAGCTAACAGTCTGGAATACAATTTAATAAGAAGAGACAGCAGACTACAAAGTAATGACGTGCAGGACAATCTGACCAGCTTCTGGCTTGCACCCAGATGAACTCTTCTATAGCCATTCTCTCTAATCATTCAAGCTTGTACTTCCATTTCCTTATCTTTGGCCCTTCCACTAAAAATCCTGTAATATGTTTTGCACAACTTCACATGCCCTTTTAAATATCCCGTAAGACAAGAATGCTTTCCAATGAGACCCATGAATGTCTTGTTTCGATTGTCTTATCAGCTACAAAGTTAAGGCTGAATGTCATCAGGCCTATATATAAATGAATGTGTTCCTCAATAGCTCAGAATCAGCAACACAAAACATTTCAGCTTTCTTATTATCTGTTATCTCCATCAATTAAATTTTTTTCTTTACTGGTTTTATGGCCGTTTTTTGTCCTTTTTTTTGTAATGTTGATTCCTCACTAAGCAGAAATCGTTAAAAACTTGATATCCTTGGGTTATTACAGTTGTTTCCTATTCCCTGGTAAAGAATGTGATTAAGATTTTATTGATGTAGACAGATCCTCCTTGATTAGATGGGACTTTGACTCATTTCTGCAGTAACTGTCAAGTTCCCATTTAGTTACGATCTTTGAAGGTGACCAAAATTTGTCTAAGGCTGAGAATACTGATCTAATTGCACTTTCTTTGAGCGAAGGATGGAATAGATGATTTCCTGAGCAACCTTTCTACTAAATTAGTCCATGATTGAATTTATTTATTTATTTTATAGTCCAGACTTTAGACATCTGTTATTTCTGCTGAGAAATGACTGTGTTTTTTACTGCCTCATGAACACTGCAATGAGGATCTCTCTCCAAAACAGCAGGTGTTTTTCCTTCCCTTCTTCCTGCTTTCCTGCCTGCCTTCTTGCCTTCCTCTTTTCCTTTTCTATTTCATATAGCACAAATAATATTGAATAAAGTCTCTGCAGTATTGTTGTCCAATATAACGTACATTTCAATCTGTATGTATTACTAATGCATATATCCTAACCACACAAACATATTCTGCATTCCAGTAAGTTTTCAGCCTATCTGACGTATTCCGGAGCTGGATTTTCCTTCAGTAGGTGGAAATGTTTAGGCATGTGCAGGCACAGAAATCTGGTAACAACCTCACGAAGGACTGAATATTGTCTGCTTGCATCATATAATCTCTGCCAGCAGACTCAATTTGCCTATGTGCAGCATTTGATGACACAGCCAATGCTGTTTCTAAGCCCAGAGCTAATACTTTTTCTTTATATAGAACTCTATCTTGTAAATATATCAGATGACTAATTTAGTACCGCCTTACTAGCACGACTCAGCATTTACCAAGCAAGATGTTCTCATTAAAGCCTTCAAACACTGTTTTTTATATGTCTATATATATATGACACAGCACCACTGAACTCATCTGTGCTTTTAAACAGAAGGATCCCTTGTTTGTTATTTAACACAGGAAAGACCCCTTTCCAATAAGTAATGAAACACCAACAGGCTCCTTTGGAAATTGAAAAAGTTTAGCCATATGAATTTCCCTATCAGAAAAAAATGGTGAACGGTGGAGGTTTTTTTTGTGTATTAGTACAGATGTAGTTATGACTGTGTGCTCAGTACTGACTGTCTCCATCTTCAGGTGCATATTGCAATGCTAGCAGTCCGAGCAAAGACTGAAAAATATACACAACCATTTTTGTGTGAAGTCCATGCTGGAAAGCAGCATTGAAAAAAAAAAAACAACCTATAAGTCCTGCCAGATAACAAAGTGATCATGAGCCAGCAATGTGCTATTGCAGCCATGGAAGCCAGCAGCATCCTGGGCTGCATTAGGCAGAGGGTTGTCAACAGTCCAAGAGAAGTGATTCTTCCCCTCTACTCAGCTCTGGTGACGTACATGCGGAGCACTGTGTCCAGTTCTTGGACTTGTACTGTTCCCAGTTCTTGGACTTGCAGTTCAGTACTGACACAAACATCCTCGAGTATGCCTAGCAAAACGTCATGGAGATGACCAAGGGATTGAAGCATCTGACATATGAGAGGTTGACAGACCTGGGATTGTTCAGCTGGGAGAAGAGAAGGCTCAATGTGAATAAATACCTAAGGAAGAATGTAAGATGGAGCCAGGCTCTCGGTAGTATCCAGTGACAGGACAAATGGCAGTAGACAGAAAGTTGAATACACAAAGTTCTATTTAAACAGAAGAAAAAAGAAATTTTCCTGTGGTGGTGGTTAGGCACTGGAGTAAGTTACCCAGAGAAGTTTCAGTATCTATTCTTAGAAATAATAAATACCCAAGAACAATTTTCTGCAACTGACTCTACTCTAAACAAGAGGGTTTAATCAGATGATCTACAGAGCCTTTTCAAGCCTTGACTGTTCTGTGAGTCTCATGTACAAATACATGCACAAGCATGCCTGTGGAAGCCCAAGAGCCTGCCAGAGAAGGGTTGATGGTGTTGTCCTGGAAAGGCAGACTGCAGGCCTCGGGTGTTCCTCATAACCTAGGGCAAGTCAAAAGTTTTACCCCAAGGTGCCCGACACATTTGTGTAAATCTACCCCAGCTCTATTCTCCCCATTGGCTTTCCC
Source organism: Tichodroma muraria (assembly GCA_013390105.1). Classification (NCBI taxonomy): domain Eukaryota; kingdom Metazoa; phylum Chordata; class Aves; order Passeriformes; family Sittidae; genus Tichodroma; species Tichodroma muraria. The sequence continues at coordinate 12,620 of WAAG01060521.1, forward strand.
TGCCCCTTTCACCCTTATTTGTTCATGTTCCAGAGTATTCTCCACTCCCCATTTCCCCATTGGTCCCTCTACCCCGCAGTTCCACGCTGGCACTTCCTATTGGCTGTTACCCCTGGCCCCGCCTTTGTACCGCCCCTGTGCCCTCAGCCCATTGGACCCTGCTGCTCTACTCCACCCGCTCATCCCCATACTTAAACCTGGACCCCTCCCTTGCTGGAGGTGTTTTGTCTTGGGGCTGTTTGTGTTTGGTTGTAGATCCTTCTGGAGCATTGTATTCCTCTCACCTCTGCTTGCTGGCAAGCTGCTCTGGCGTGTGAGCATGTGTGCGACTGGGAAGTTGTGTGCTTGTGCTTTCCCAAACACCTTCTGCCCTGGAGACGCTTTAGGGAAGGTGGCAGCAACTGACCATTCTGCACCCGTGCTGCCACACATGCTTTTTACATATTCTTCATAAAATAAATATTGTAATAGCGATTTGTCATTGTGACTGTAATGTTGCTAAATGCTTTAGACTTTTTTTTTAATTAATTTTACAAAAAGTGCATGTACTATTTGTCTACACAGTGTTCTGACTAACAGGCATACACAGCATTTTCCAGGAGTAAGGGCTTTCAGTACTTTCAAGTAAACAAAAGTCGTGTGCTTTCAAGGCAGATAGAAGATGCTACCGGTGTCCTAGATTTACCTTACAGCTCCCAAATGTCTGCAAAAACACACAAGTAGTATAGTCCACTGAAAAAAACAATAAAACCAAATAAGTGGCAAATTCTTTCTGTTATAATAAAATAGTTAAGTCGGATATCTTTGTTCAGTCTTAAAAGTAGCTCCTAACACCAATCAGAAAGAGCAGCAAACACAAGTAAACAGTAGTCTCTCTCTCCTGCACTGTTCTTTATTTCACTTCAAAGAACAGAAAAAATGGAATAAATCAGAGCCTGATGTTCAGCCCCTGACACTCTGCTAGAATTTCCCTCTGCCTTCTAAGCCAGAGAGTCTTTTATTTTTGTTAGGCAAGATTTTGCCACAACACAGTAATAGTTTACTATACATATTTCTTAATATTGCAGGAAGGAGTAAATACCCTTTTGTACTCAGAATGTAAGGTCATTTATCTGAATTTCTGTTTGCTTGACTGCATCACATTAGAGACATGTAGGCAGATGAAAGATTTTTTTTTTCTAGCTCCTCTTCCCACATGTTTTTTTCTTCAAAAAATTCCCTGTACACATTGGAACAAAAAGGTAAGTTGCTATAATTAAGCCACTTCTCTGCACATTTTTCTCTCTTTAATGGGTAATATGGTTTTTATTCAGTGAAAAGATTTTCTTCAGAGGCAAAAATCCAAACGGTGGGATATCACAGATTGATATCTGGCATTTTTCATAAGAAAAAATCTAGAATACGTCCTTAAGCACCATTAGTTTTCCTTTCTTTGCAAGTGTTCTTTTCTTAGGGGCAAGATATAAAATAGTTGGATTTTGGATTTGTTCTATTCAGAACAGAGACACTGTATCAAAACCCCGTGGTTAAGATCTTCACTCAGAAAACAGAAGATGTGGTTTACCTCAGGAGTGAGATCTCACCTCTTGTTTGTGAAAGAATACTCTGACCTGTAAACTACAGCATGAGGAACAGAAGGGGCAAGGAAAAGTGTCTTACTTCTCTAGCTACAGATGAATTATTTCAGAATGGCAACCTCAGGAGTCAGAGGGTTGGTGACATGGGACAAATGACAGTGATTTCTAGAGCTTAGTGAGCAAAACATTCAGCAGGGACGTGACTGATGACAGCTGTAGGTTTTGCTCCCTGTATTACTGATATGGTGCATTTCATTGTTTATTTTTGTTTTTGACAGTGGCAAATGGCAAAGCTAATGCCTCATTTCACAAACAGTACGGTGAGGGTCAGGATGGCGATGGACTGTATTCATGTTTCAGGATCAAGAACTGTGTGAGGAAGCTGTTTCTAAAGATCAGATGTTAAAAATCTACTCTCTCTGCCTGCCTGCTCTTTCAAAGTCTGCTGGGTCATCCCTTCTACTCAGATTTTAGTTTTATTAAGCTCTGCATTCACTGAAAGTTGTATTACATCTTAGATGGGTTGGTTTCTTGTCTGTTTGTTAAGGTGCAAATTGTTCTTTTAAATACATTTTGTAACTGCTGCATATATCCCCGTCCAGAGTTTGACAGAATTACTGAGATTGAAATGGACTTGAGGAGACTTTCTAGTCCAACCCTCTTACTCCAACAGGATCACTTGGAGCAGGTCACTCAGGACTGCCCAGTGGGCTTTGAATATCCCCAAGGATAGAGACTCCACAACCTCTCTGGAAAACCTTTTCCAGTGTTCAGTCACTCCCACAGGAAAAAGAAAAGTGAGTGTGATTGGGTTAAATGTCATGTTTTTTTAATTTGTGCCTGTTATGTCTCGTCCTGTCAGTGGGTAGCACTGAGAAGGGCCTGGTTTCTGCATCTTCTTTCTCATCTGCCGGCTATTTTCTTTAGCCTTCTTTTATTCAGTTTAAACTATTTTAGTTCTCTCAGCCTTTCCTTACAGGAGAGATGATCTCATACCTTCATGAGCTTTGTGGTCCTGCACTGGAACCACTTCAGTAAGAACATATTTTACTTGTACTGGGGAGCCAAGAACTGGACCCAGAACTTGCCAGTGCTGAGTGGAGTGCAAGAATCATCTTCAAACTGCTGGCAGCATTCCACCTTCCTAGGGCTTGAGGTGGGGCTGACCAGCCTGTTTTTCCCCGGATCTTCCTTCTTGCTCTTCTCAAAGATAATAGCCACAATTGCTTTCTTATATAACATGTTATCTTGTATTATTTCCACTATACTAGAATTTAGAGGTAGAAATACAGACAGAAAAGAGCATTATAAAAATAAATTTGTCTGTTTATGTGAACTCCTGACCTTTCTATTTGCCTGAGGAGCCAGAACCTGTCACTTTGCATCAGTGATTATGTCCATACTACTATTTTAACATTGCCTGTGAGTGTGCACAGGCACTGGAAAATCCTTGTTATATATTAGTTCTTCAGGATGGATGTGGTACTATCTAGGCAACCTGTACTCTCCCAAAAATTGTCCAGGCAGAATTCAAGAGGAAAACAACAGAGCATGACCATTCCCATTACTTGATTTACATACAGCTCAACCTCTTCTAGGGCTAAAAAATTTTAATAACAGAAAATGTAAGTTTAATGACAAAGAATTGTCCATTCACCTCTAATTTACTAATTCAGATATAGCCAATGTTTGTTCTTTTTTTTCTTGTTTTTTTCCAAATAAATTTTTTAGAAACAAAATCATAAAGGTCATTTTGAAAGAATAAAAACAGAGTTTCACCCTTATTTTACCCTTTTCAATGCACAAATATATTGCAGGACTGGCTAAAGTTTGACACAATACAACAATCTTGTTATCACTTGCAAGGTCGAAGACTTTGCAACCAGTCTAAATATCAACGTACAATGAACTGCAAATGACTGATGCTTTCTGCAGAAGCTTCACATGTAATAATTATTTTCTTTAAAGAAAGTTAAAAATATACCAGATCAAAGAACAGTTATGAAATTGAAATTGTAAACCAAAATAATCACTGTGGCATTTTTTATGCTCTTCTATATGCCTAGAGTGTTGGTTTTTTTTGTGTAAAAGACTTGATACTAAATATATTTTTGAATCGAATATTAATGGAGATCAACTAAAAGTATAGGCAACATTTATATGCAGCAACAGAGAAACTTAGCCTGTGATGTTTATGAACATGTAAACTCTTCAGGAAGGGAATGTGTAGTCTCTATGTTTTGAAAAGATGTGAATATACTAATAAAAGGCTGCAGGTCAATAGCAAGTTCATCAACTTGCTTCTGAACTTTTTCTGATGTCTCAGTATTTAGCAGTAATTTTCAACCTCTTGGAACAGATGAGAATGGAAAGGTAATCGCTTCTAGTAACAAAAAGAAAACAACCAACTCTGATCTAAAA